>OY856415.1:122784434-123081934 GCA_963693085.1 Alisma plantago-aquatica | reverse complement strand
ATGATTATACTTGGTTATTAGGTACATTTCAGTATTCTTTTAGCATCATACATGTTTCCAAGCATTCAAGTACTAAACATGGCTATAACAGAAGAATACTAAATGTAACATGTATTACTCATATCAGTTATCAGATGGATATCAATTCTTAATCATCTTATCACTATGATTCAGGAACATGGGTGCTCACACCCTTATATCACCATAACACTTGCTATCAAGTGACATGACAACATCAAGTCATCTATTAGCATGACCTTGATGTCATTCATGGCCGTTAAGGCATATCAGTTTCATATGATGCCACTTGCATCTAGGCAACATAGATTATTTCTGTTCATAAGCTATTGACATGCTTTCAATGAAAATAATGTCATAACCATTACCCTGGCTATGATTACATCTTGCTAACCACCTGCATGATTAGTATAACTGAGATTATGCATGTTTAACAACATCCTTACAAATACCAAGACTTTTCAATTTGTTTCATAAAGTACCACGGCCGTGCTTCCTTGCACGATCGTGCAAAGGAAGGTTACCACGGTCGTGCTCCATAGCACGGGCATGCTATGAATCAGTATACCTCTACTGATTTTAGGGTTTGGATGCATTCCTCCTTATCATGGGGTTATTGAATCTCTTTAGTTTACAAGGTAAATAGATTCCTCATGATACAACTTGTAATTAGGGTTTCACACTCATAGGTATAATCTAGAGTTACTTCTTTTTACAACCTCACCCCAAATTAGGGTTTACTATTCACATTACATGTTATTACCCTAGAATTAGGGTTTACTATTCACATCATAGTGAATTGAGCTCATATTATCATCATGTATGAGGAACATCATCATTGATGCCCTCTATTTAGGTTAAGATTCATCAATCATCATAGTTAGGGTTTCCTTGATCTCACCTTGATGGATCATACCCTAAACCTGTTCATTCTTATGCATTGAAGATATGTTGCTTGATTATATTAGGAGCCCTCTCTCTCCTCTTACTTCTAGATGATGATTACATCACTCTAGATTAGGTTGGGTGAAGTCCTCATTGACCATCACAAGCCAACACATCACTATCATGTGATTAGGGTTTGATTAAAACATGGTATCCTTTAATTGAACCCATTTAAGCTTAAACGAGTATGAACCCACTTGAGCTTAAACGAGTGTGGACCCATTTGAGCTTAAACGAGTGTGAACCCATTTGAGCTTAAACGAGTGTGAACCCGTTTGAGCTTAAACGAGTGTGGACCCACTTGAGCTTAAACGAGTGTGAATCCACTTGAGCTTAAATGAGTGTGAACCCACTTGAGCTTAAACGAGTGTGAACCCATTTGAGCTTAAAGGAGTGTGAACCCATTTGAGCTTAAACGAGTGTGAACCCGTTTGAGCTTAAACGAGTGTGAACCCGTTTGAGCTTAAACGAGTGTGAACCCACTTGAGCTTAAACGAGTGTGAACCCACTTGAGCTTAAATGAGTGTGGACCCATTTGAGCTTAAACGAGTGTGAACCCATTTGAGCTTAAATGAGTGTGGACCCACTTGATCTTTTAAATGACCTTGAGGTCGTTTTGATCCATATGGGTTCAAACCGCATGGACATAAAAGGTGAAACAAAGGTTATGTTTGAATAGGATTTCCTATGTTGAAGCCTTCAATTGGCCATGCCCTTGTTAACCATTTATAAATTGAGTCAATTATGATTAGCCATAATAAATTGGACACCAAATTGATTCTCAATTGAAAGCTAATTGGGGTTAAATCCCACTCAATTAGGGTTTTCAATCGGCTAATCATCAATTTTCAACAATGTGAAACAAATTGTAGTTGAACCCATCAGTTGAGCTCCAATTGGGCCAAAACTTGGCCCAAACGGTCTTGGGATCATTTGGATATCCTCCAAACGGTCTTGAGACTGTTTGCCCAAATTTTTGTCAAAAACTAAATCAATTTGATAAGGATTGAACCCTAACTAGGTCCAAATTCAGCATTTTTATCAATTCATCAACCTATTGAAATTGGACCCTCAACCCATCAAATTTCCTTAACCCTAGACCTCCAAACGGTCTTGGGTTGTCACCAAACGGTCTTAAGACCATTTGAGTGAACCCCTAAATGGTCTTGAGACCGTTTGGGTCCTTCAACCCAAAATTCACCAAAATCTTTCATTGAAAAACTCAATTCAACCCGATTAGGGTTTAAGGAGTTGAAGTGCCTTCAACTTGTGATTGGTTTGGAATTGGGTTATGATTCTTTGTAGGAATTAAATTCAATATGTTTACAATAGTTCCTTAAACGGTTTTCCCTTGGTCAACCCTATCGAATGGTTTTGAAGACCGTTTAAAACTAAACGATCTTGCAAGATCGTTTGAGATCAAACGGGTTGAGCCCCTTTTTAATTTCAAACGGTTGCAAACCGTTTAGGCCTATTGGTCCAAGATCGTTTAATAAAGTTGGATAAGGACCAACATAGGTATTAACACCCTTCGTCTTCAACCTTGAAACCAAGGTTTGTTCTTCACGAAAAAGCTTGCAAGAGTGCAAAGAAAGATGGGGAAGAAGAAGAACTAACTATTATTTGCAAGAATAAAAGTATGCATAACAAAGCAAGGTTTAGAGTTATAAAACCCGCCTCAAACGTTGTTCCTAGAGCTCCAAGCTTCCAAGATTCAAGCCTTTAATGGTGTATTGAGCTCCACAGGTTGGCCAAAGGTGATTCTCCAAGGAAAAGATGGAGATGATCCGCTAGAACAAGAAACCTAAGTGAATTAACCATGAAACCAACCTTATACAAGGATTTCCTCCATGAATCCAAGCTAGAAGATGGTGCTCTCTTACCTTAGAACAGGTTGGTCGTTTCCCAGAGCTCCAGAGCTTTGCCTTGGTCGGTTGAGAAAGATGAGAAGTGAGGAAATGAAAGGAATACGTTTGGTTGTTTTACAAGGAACTAGGCTTATATACCTTAGGTTGTTTTCCACCATAAGGACCTCTAAAACATAGATTTCTCATCTAAGTCCCTTCGTCTTTCTAAGGAACGTCCAAGCATGATAATCGTATGCAAAGCTCATCAAAACTCAAGATCTAAGGGTAGAGAAAACCAACATGCATATTAAGGTACATATATGAAGGGTCTCCTTACTCTTACTAGGTGTTTTCACTACAAAGGTCATCCTTCTTATCCAATATTTAATTGAAGATCCCCTCTCATCATTTCTTCTCTAAATGATGTAAAGAGTCATAAAAGATATACTAGAAGGTATATTTTACAGGTTGCACTCCATATTTTGGGTAAATTGCACTTTACACCAAAATCAGGGTTTTTAAGCACAAGGACCACTCCACAATCTGCTTCTTGGTGCCCAAGCTTGGAGAATCCATCATACCTCATCATATTCATTCATATGATGTCTCATCATCAAAGGAACATCATATCATGTTAATATTGCAAGTTAACCCTTCTAATTGGGTAATCTGCACATAGATCCCTGCATAACAAAACAATACTACATTCATTGTTTTAAAAGGACAGAAATGAAATTGTATGTTCCTCAGGAACTTAATTACATGCCAGAAGTTAATCACAAGTATCTTAATTACATGATTTAAGTAAAACACCTAGGGTTAACTTATAACCCAGGTCAGGGATGTTACAGTGATCAACGGGGTTGAGTCCAAGGAGCAAAGCAAGATTGAGAAGAGTTATATGATCAAGCTTAAGTCCAATTCTTAAGAATTCAAGATAAGGAGAAAGAAAATTACAAGAGGAACTCATCCTTTGTACTTGAAGGCTTTCAGGAAGCAAAAGATGGAGATGGTGATCTCCACTTTGGGTATATGTGTTAATTAGATAAATCTATCTACTTCATCATCTTGGGTATTAGATACCAAATGTGGATCTCACATATGCTCACATATTAGTGGATCTCACATATGTTCTCATATGCAGGATCTGAAAGGAAGTAGGCCTTTAGGGAAAGGCAACATGGAACTATGATTTGCTAATAGTGCAAGAGTTTTAGCCAGTGTAGTTGGAACCTAAAGTATATCTCTAACCAAGGGGCTTGTAATAGAGTTAAAGAATTGTTATTATGTACCTTCTATAAATAGAAACATCATATTTGTATCTTGTTTGGATAATGATGCATTTAAATTCCATATTATAAGTGGTTGATGTTCTATTTCAAAAGATGGGATCTTTTATGGTAGTTCCCTTTTGTCTTATGGTCTTTACTTGTTAGATCTAAAGACAGATGTATATAACTTTAATACCAAAAGGTTAAAACTCAAAAACTCAAACAAAACATACCTTTGGCATTGTCTTCTAGGGCACATAAATAGGAATCACATATCTAGACTCTATAAGGATGGTAATCTAGACTCTTTTGATTTTGAATCATTCGAGACATGTGAATCGTGTTTGTTGGAAAAGATGGCTAAGACCCATTTAACTGAAAACAATGAGATGTTTAATGATCTATTAGGAATCATACATACTGATGTGTGTTGACCTTTTAGAACAACAACTAGATGTGGGTATTAGTACTTCATTACCTCTACTAATGACTTCAATAGGTACGACTATGTTTATCTAATGAAACACAAGTTAGAATCTATTGAAAAGTTCAAAGAGTTTATGAATGAAGTACAAAACATGGTAAAAGAATTAAGGCACTTCATTTTGATCAAGGTGAAGAATACTTGAACCAAGAATTCTGAGGACCTTCTTAGAGCCCATGGGATTGTATCCCAGTGGACTCCACCTGGAACACCTCAAGATAATGGTGTATCAAAAAGAAGGAATCATAGATTACTAGATATGGTGTGATTGTTGATGAGTTTAGTAGAACTTCCAACTACCTTCTGGGGGTATGCTCTGAAAACATTTGCGTTTACACTAAATCGAGTACCATCTAACTCAGTTCAAGAGACACCATATGAGATATGGACTAAGAAGCCTCCCAAAATGTCTTTTATGAGGATTTGGGGTTGCAAAGCTTATGTCAAGAAAATGTTTCCTAAAAAGCTTGGCCCTGGATCTAAAAAATGTTATTGTGTTGGATATCCCAAAGAAACTATGAGATACTAGTTGTGTAATCCATATGACAACAAAGTGATTGTTTTTAGAGATATTGCGTTCCTTGAAAAGGAATTGATTTCCAAAGGAATCAATGGGATACAAGTAGAACTCAAAGAGTTTTGAGACCAAAAAGAGAACATCGAACTAGTAGATGAACCAGAGGAACCTAGAGAATCACAAGGTGTTGTAGAATTTGAAGATCCTTAGGTAACACAGGAACCTCATAGATCTAATAGGACATGTCTTGAACCTGAGACATTTGGATAGCTTGTAACTTAGGAAGGGAGTGAATTGGTTATAGATGATGAGCCAATAACCTATAAAGATGCTATATAGGGACCAAAGTCTGAGAAATGGCTTGAGGCTATGAGATCTGAGATGGAATCCATGTATACCAACAAAGTATGGACTTTGGTGACTCCACCTAAAGGGGTAAAACCCATAGGGTGCTAGTGGGTCTTCAAGAAGAAGACTGACATGGATTGAAAAGTACAAACCTATAAGGGAATATTGGTTGCAAAGGGTTTTAGACAAGTTAAAGGTGTTGACTATGACAAAACCTTTTCACCAATGGCCATGGTTTAATCCTTCAGGATCATGCTTGCTATTACAGCTTATCATGACTATGAGATTTGGCAAATGGATGTTAAAATTGCATTCCTTAATGGGAATCTCATTGAGGATGTGTACATGACACAACCTAAGGAGTTTGTACATCCAAAGTTTTCCAATAAAGTCTATAAGCTACAAATGTCAATCTATAGATTGAAGCAAGCATCTCGGAGTTAGAATCTTCATTTTGAAGAGACAGTCAAAGGGTTTGGCTTTACTCAAAATGAAGATGAACCATGTGTGTACAAGAAGGTTAGTGGGAGCATAGTGACATTCCTCATATTGTATGTAGATGATATGCTATTGATGGGGAATGACATCCCTACTTTACAAAAGGTAAAGGCATGCGAGGTTTAGAAATACATTCCCTATGAAATACTTGGGAGAAGCATTCTACATCTTGGGGATAAAGATCTATAGAGATTAATCAAGAAGACTTCTCAGACTAAGTTATAGCACATGCATTCACAAAGTGTTGAAGCAGTTCAACATGGAGAACTCAAAGAGAGAAAACCTACCTTTGCGCCATGGTGTTCCCATCTCTAGAGCTCAATGTCCCAATTCTTGTGAAGAAAGGGAAAACATGAGTGTGATTCCATATGGATCGACAATTGAATCAATCATGTATGCAATGTTATGTACCCATATAGACATCTTGTATGCTTTAAGCATGATGAGTAGATATTAGTCAGATCCAGGTGATGCTCATTGAATAGCCATAAAGAACATCCTAAAGTACTTGAGAAGGACTAAGGATCAGTTCTTAGTCTACAACAGAGAGGAAGAGTTGGTGGTAAAAGGTTACACCGATGTAATATTCCACACTGATCAAGATGATTAAAAATCACAATCCATATTTGTGCTCTACCTCATCAATGGAGTTGTAAGCTGGAAAAATTCCAAGAAAGAAAAAGTTGTTGATTCTAAAATAGAGGTTGAGTATATTGCTTCATCAAGTGTAGCAAAGGAAGTTGTATGGATCAAGAAGTTCATCATAGAACTTGGGTTTGTTCCAAGCATCAACGACACAATTGAGCTATATTGTGACAACAATGGAGCTATTGTACAAGCTAAGGAACCCAGATCACATCAACGCTCAAAGCATATACAAAGGAAGTATCATCTCATACGAGAGATCATACAACGTAGAGATGTAAATATTTGCTAAGTACCTACTGAAAACAATGTTGTTGATCCCTTAACGAAGGAACTTTCATAGTAGAAGCATGATGGTCATGCTAGATCACTTGGAATAAGATTTGTGGGTTATTGGCTCTAAGTACAAGTGGGATTCTATTGGTTATGTATGCCATAGAGCTAATATATGATGATTGTAATGGCATATCTTGTAAAATGATTTGAGTATTAATAAAAGGCAAGCTTCCAATTTATTCTATTTGTTAAGTTATGAGATAATGAAATAACATTATAAATTTCTAGAGAATTATATTAATTCATCATCATCTTCATCATCCTCTATTTCAAAATATTCCTCTTCTTTCTCCTCCTCGGTTTTATCATCATCATCAAACTCGTATGATTCAACATAGGAAACTTTAGTAGGAACTTTGAAACTTTTCTCTTTGATTACAACACCTTTTGCCTTCTTGTGACGTCCCCGGATTTTGATTTCTCCAAACCCTATTGGGAATGAGATGTCAGAATCCGAGAACATCATCCAATCATATCAGAAAGCGATGCGGAAGCATAATACGCATACATGAACATACAACCATAACATTCTCAACATTCAACATGCAAATTTATACAACATGAATTATTACACAATGGTTTACAATTACATATTGAATGAAAATTCTACAATCTAAGAACATGTATGCTAAACTAGGATCTACACAATAGGTACAACCTGAACAGCTGCTCACTTCTCATCTTTTATCCCAAGCTAGCTCTGAATCTAAAACATACGTGAAACAACGAATCAACACACAAGGTATTGTGCACGTGGGTAGAAAGATACATACTAATATGCTTGCATAATTGAAATAATCTTGAGAAAGAAAGAGTAAAAGAAAACATTATTTAAAGTGATAATCATGTAAACACATTTTAGATGCCTTTTGATGCGTTTGTACTACTAAGTGGTGTCACACTTCATTTTTCCCCGCCCCTTGGGCTATGGGGATCGAGTGTCGACCTTATATTCAGAGGGGAGAGAGAGAGATGTCGCACTTCATTTTTCCCCTCCCCTTGGGCTATGGGGACCGAGTGCCGACCTTATATTTAGAGGAAGAGAGAGAGAGAGGATTGAGGGAGAGAGAGAGAGCATATATCCACTCAGTAGCTACAAACCATCCATATTCTTTTATATTCTGTAATGTTTTGTGGAGCATATACTACTAATACACATCCAAGAATTTATATGCAAACAAAAGCATCCAAAGTACATCATATCATTATGCATTCATGAAAACCAGTCTTATACTTAATAAAACCCACGTACCTGAGTTCAGAGATTCCTATTTACATTCTGGATCATCTACATATCTGGTCTTCACCTGATTAAGACAAGATCATATACTATCATCAGGTTCTCATCATCATTAACCCTAGTCATGTTCATTAGGGTTTATATTATCTCATTAAGATATTCCAACGTTTACTTGCATTATTGTCTTATATTTATCCTACTGATGTCATTTTCCAGATTATGATTCATTATTTGAATATTAGGCTCCATATTCTTTTTAGTGCACATAATAACCCTAGGTTACATCATTAACCTAGCTTAGGGTTTTATAACATGTATTAATATTCATCTTCATATAATATGTATTTTGTTCATCATTATGATCTCATAATTAAAATTGAGGTTCAAAATACAGATATGAGCTTATTATGTAAATTTCACCATTTATTGAGCATGCATGTATTTATTACATTTTCTTTAGGGTTATCAGCCCTAATTAGCCATATTAATCAAATTACATGCTTTTGTACATCAACATGAACATATCTGGGATCATATGCATTCTATATGTAATTATGGACTTACTGGTATTTTTCCATGATTTTATGTCATCATTTGCTATTTATTACCCATTAAACGAGCATTTCACAACTTATATGATATAACTGAGATTAGTGCATAAAATAACATATATTATGCTTCCATTACATTCTATGCATTTTTCTGAGAATTTTGGTATATTGTTTGTATTTTTCTGACAACGGATCTAATTACTAGGAATTATCTAAGATCTGTAAGTTTTGTAAAGATAAAACATTTTCTCACTTAGCGGCCAATGGGCATGTTCCACGTGGCCAAAGGGGGTGTTGGCTCTTGCTCCTGCTTGTTGGTGGAGCCAGCCGGTTCAATGGAGTCTGGACCTGGTTTAGCACCTCCAGATCCAGTTCACGGCTGGGTTGGGCGACTGGACCGGGGTTCGGTACTTCCTCTTCCTTGCGTGAGCGCTGGGACGCCCGACACCTGCATCTGCTCCCTGTTATCTCTCGCACGATCAAAGCTACCACCGTCGAAGCCCAATTCTGGCCAGCGTTCTGTGGGACTAGAGCCTCCGACTCCTCAAGTCTCTCTTCCTCCACAAAGATCTGGTGAACGTGCGATAGTTTTCTTCTGTGAACCGGTGCCTCCGTCGCTATCTCCCCTTGGATGAGCGATCGCAGCAGATCATTCCTCCTAAGATGAACCTCACAGCCACAAACACGGTAGGAAAGGCCGTTGTTGCTAACCACCAAGCCTCGACTTTGGTTGGGCCTCCAGAGTGTGTTTCCTCTGGCATGCGATCGGTCATCATTCTCCTCCTCGGCGTCAACTTTCAGGTCACCAAGGCTTGCTCCCAGTCCCAAGAGCTTCACGTCTGGATGCATCGCTGCATTACTCCCTGGCTAGTGCAGCCGCTGTGTCTGGGTCTGCTCTAACAAGCAAACTTGGATCTCTCCTCCCTCCAGCTTGTCTGTTCTTTCTTCCGTAAGTGTGGCACTTATTGGAGTCATACGTCTGACGAGGATTTGATCTGTCACTACACGTACACAGCCACCGCGCTCCAGCACCCACGACGTGCTACCTTCTCCCTTATCCAGCGCTGTGTGCGCTCTGATCACGACATGAACTGCCGCTGATGCAAGGATGGCTTTGAGGAGCAATAGGCGCCCTCATATCTGATGGCTTCGGATAGACCTCCACAAACATACCTAACTTCTCAGATCCCCTCGACATCATCTCTACCTGAGCCAACCAACTCCGAGTAGTTCAGGGATTGCTAGTTGACGAAGGAGAAGGTGGGGATGTGGATCACAGTCTCTCGGTGACTTGTGAAGACTAGGTTTGGGGAGGATGAAGGAAAAGAGGACTTGGTCTCCTTCATCTCGCCTCAGAAATCCAACAAGTCAGGGGTCGTTCGACTGCCCTCATCTTACGGAGACACTATAGGGGATATCATGTGGCCAGCCTTTCTGAGAGTGATGGATCGGGTGACAGGTTGGGGGGAGAAGGTAAGCTCAGTCATCTGCAAGACGTGGAGTTTGGAAATGAGGTCAAGGACTGAATATATTTGATACAGGGAGTCTACGTTACTGGTCACACCCAACAAGTCGTGCCCTTGGGCTTGCTGCGTGACATTATTGGAATTCAATTCTAGCTCTAAAATCATTTGAAACCTTGGCCATGCTATCAAACTTCAAACATGAAAATCTTCCAAACATCCAATTATAATGTCATGAAATTTGAATCTTAACACTGCAACATCTAACCTATCCTTCATCCAAGTTCGATACCAAAACTTTAATAAATGATCGTCTAGTTTAATTCTTCAAATAACCTAATAATTAAGTATATACACCTCAAATACAAGTCAAATATCCATCAACTGAGCTTAGTCACCTATAGTATACTCAAGGTTCTCAAATATTATATTGGGTATCAAAACCCTAAAATTCACGGTCATCACATTCACCCCACCTTAAATGGCATTTCGTCCTCGAAATTCAACTAATCTCATTCTTAAGAGGCTATTTAGGAGTTCAACTACATATACATCATCATTGCTTAGGTTCTAAGATCACCATAGTTGAATGCACTCTAAGTTGTCAGCTTAGGGTCTAGAGATTCTTGGGTGTGTCCCCCCCACCTTATATATGTGGAAGCATCACTTAGAGTCTTAGCCATAACATGACCTTATGATATCTTAGGACTACATCACCACTAAGGGTACGGGTTTTGTTCAAGAGGAATTCATTTATATACCATGGTATTCAGATCATTCAAGTCTAACATCATTAATATGTTTTATGATCAACATCTTATAATGATTTCAGCATTAGAGGAGATTTATCTTCATCCTTGATATTAGATTTTTTTTTCTACTTAAGAAGGGTTTACGTAACATGTTTGACCATTAGGGTTTCACCCTATGGTGTGATATTCATACTCAACTTAGAAGCATACATTGCGAAGGATCAAAGTTACAAACTATATTTCTGATCATATATCCTATGATCCAAAAATATCTTTATATCAAGTTCATTAGTTCAACTTTTTATGTCTTGCATGTATTATGTGAAGGGAAAAAGAGAATATACTAAGTTTATCCCATGATCTCAACATCATATCTTTCATGTTTCATACGAAGTGGAAGAGAATATTTTAAAGTCAAACTTATCATGGTTCAATCTTTGGTACTACATGTATGATATAGGGGGAAATATAGAATAGGTCAAGCTTATACGAGTGACTCCTCATATATAAATCATCTATATAGCTCAAGTGAGGTTTCTATCATCATATATTTAGAAAGAGAAGAAGAAGGGAGAACATGTATTTTGAGTATCTTTTGCACAAAGCATCATACTCTCATAACTAGAGTTCATATATTACCTCACTTGCAACTAATGATGAGATTCACAAAATATGTCACTCCAGCTAGGACCTAACTCAGCCAAATGATTGACTTTACCATATGGGTCATCTACCCATCCTTTTCTTTTACCCAACTCTCACATATAGATTTGAATCATGCATAAGGACTCAACTCAACACTCAAGAGTAATCTAGTGTTGGACATTTTTTTTTGTTTAACACATATATCATATATTGGAGGCTAGGTCCTATGACCTTCTCCCTGTGGGTCTTACTCTCTCTGGAGTTCACCACATATATCATCCTACCACTAGATATCCTCTTTGTATAAGAGCTTGAGGCTCATGCACACTCATCTCTATCTTAACTTAGCTTATCTTAAGTAGGAAAAGGGAATGTACTTTCATCATCAAGATTTTGCATGAATTCTACAAAATTGGATTCAACAAATATAAAACTTAAACCTTTATAAGGAAACGTATACCATCAGAGATCAAACTTAGATAAGATTCCACATGCTTATTTCAACTATCGTTCTATCATCTAATCTATGTATCACATATCTTGATAAGGCTCTAGACATCTAATCTAGACTACTCTCTCTTCTAGACGGATGTCACTCCTTTTCAATTAGATTGCATGAACACTAACTACTCTCCAGTGTGAGGGACACATTTTTATATTTACATATAGGTAATAAAATATTATATAGTTTTTCTCTGAGAAGGCAGACGGCAGAGAAAACTATCGAGGCTCGAGCCGATTGGAAAACAAAACCAAATCAGCAAAACTGAGTGCCCCACACACAGTAGATAGTCTAGTGCCATGTCACCTAGTGAAATGGTGAGAACAAGGTGTAGACCAGTGTAGCTACCCAATACATATGAGCTCTATATGGAAAGGGTTTCAGACACTTGTCTAAACCTAGTTCTCGAACATCTAGGTTCTAACCTAGAGGCTAAGTCAGAACTTATTTCTATAGAATGACTTACTAAGTTTCTAGGGTTTAAAGTGAAAGGTGAAATTATATTTTATGTTTCATGGTGAGCACTTGTTAGGTGTAGCTATTGTTCATGCTCTGATACCAACTGTGACGTCCCCGGATTTTGGCTTCTCCAAACCCTATTGGGAATGAGATGTCAGAATCCGAAAACATCATCTAATCATATCAGAAAGCGATGCGGAAGCATAATACGCATACATAAACATACAACCATAACATTTCTCAACAATAACATGTATATTATTACAACATGAATTACATTTACATATTAAAAGAAGATTTACAAGTCTATGAACATGTATGCTAACAGGATCTTAACACAATAGGTACAACCTGAACAGCTGCTCACTTCCCATCTTTTATCCCAAGCTAGCTCTGAATCTAAAACATACGTGAAACAACGAATCAACACACAAGGTGTTGTGCACGTGGGTAGAAAGATACATACTAATATGCTTGCATAATTGAAATAATCTTGAGAAAGAAAGAGTAAAAGAAAACATTATTTAAAGTGATAATCATGTAAAAACATTTTAGATGCCTTTTGATGCGTTTGTACTACTAAGTGTTGTCACACTTCATTTTTCCCCGCCCCTTGGGCTATGGGGACTGAGTGTCGACCTTATATTCAGAGGGGAGAGAGAGAGATGTCGCACTTCATTTTTCCCCGCCCCTTGGGCTATGGGGACCGAGTGCCGACCTTATATTTAGATCAAGAGAGAGAGAGTGAGGATTGAGGGAGAGAGAGAGCATATATCTACTCAGTAGCTACAAATCATCCATATTCTTTTATGTTATGTAATGTTTTGCGGAGCATATACTACTAATACACATCCAAGAATTTATATGCAAATACAAGCATCCAAAGTACATCATATCATTATGCATTCATGAAAACTAGTCTTATACTTAATAAAACCCACGTACCTGAGTTCAGAGATTCCTATTTACATTCTGGATAATCTACATATCTGGTCTTCACCTTATTAAGACAAGATCATATACTATCATAAGGTTCTCATCATCATTAACCCTAGTCATGTTCATTAGGGTTTATATTATCTCATTAAGATATTCCAACGTTTACTTGCATTATTGTCTTATATTTATCCTACTGATGTCATTTTCCAGATTATGATTCATTATCTGAATATTAGGCTTCATATTCTTTTCAGTGCACATAATAACCCTAGGTTACATCATTAACCTAGCTTAGGGTTTTATAACATGTATTAATATTCATCTTCATATAATATGGATTTTGTTCATCATTATGATCTCATAATTAAAACTGAGGTTCAAAATACAGATATGAGCTTATTATGTAAATTTCACCATTTATTGAGCATGCATGTATTTATTACATTTTCTTTAGGATTATTAGCCCTAATTAGCCATATTAATCAAATTACATGCTTTTGTGCATCAACATGAACATATCTGGGATCATATGCATTCTATATGTAATTATGGACTTACTGGTATTTTTCCATGATTTTATGTCATCATTTGCTATTTATTACCCATTAAACGAGCATTTCACAACTTATATGATATAACTGAGATTATTGCATAAAATAACATATATTATGCTTCCATTACATTCTACGCATTTTTCTGAGAATTTTGGTATATTGTTTGTATTTTTCTGACAACGGATCTAATTACTAGGAATTATCTAAGATCTGTAAGTTTTGTAAAGATAAAACATTTTCTCACCTAGCGGCCAATGGGCATGTTCCACGTGGCCAAAGGGGGCGCTGGCTCTTGCTCCTGCTTGCTGGTGGAGCCGGCCGGTTCAATGGAGTCTGGACCTGGTTTAGCACCTCCAGATCCAGTTCACGGCTGAGTTGGGCGACTGGACCGGGGTTCGGTACTTCCTCTTCCTTGCGTGAGCGTTGGGACGCCTGACACCTGCATCTTCTCCCTGTTATCTCTCACACGATCAAAGCTACCGCCGTCAAAGCCCAATTCTGGCCAGCATTCTGTGGGACTAGAGCCTCCGAATCCTCAAGTCTCTCTTCCTCCACAAAGATCTGGTGAACGTGCGACAGTTTTCTTCTGTGAACCGGTGCCTCCGTTTCTATCTCCCCTTGGATGAGCGATCGCAGCAGATCATTCCTCCTAAGACGAACCTCACAGCCGTGAACACGGTAGGAAAGTCTGTCGTTGCTAACCACCAAGCCTCGACTCCGGTTGGGCCTCCAGAGTGTGTTGCCTCTGGCATGCGATCGGTCGTCGTTCTCCTCCTCGGCGTCAACTTTCGGGTCGCCAAGACTTGCTCCCAGTCCCAAGAGCTTCACGTCTGGATGCAGCGGTACATTACTCCCTGGCTAGTGCGGCCGATGTGTCTGGGTCTACTCTGACAAGCAAACTTGGATCTCTCCTCCCTCCAGCTTGTCTATTCTATCTTCCGTAAGTGTGGCACTTATTGGAGTCATACCTCCGACGAGGATTTGATCCGTCACTACACGTACAAAGCCACCGCGCTCCAGCACCCGTGGCGTGCTACCTTCTCCCTGATCCAGCACTGTGTGTGCTCCGATCACGACACGAACTTCCGCTGATGCAAGGACGGCTTTGAGGAGCAATAGGTGCCCTTATATCTGATGGCTTCGGATAGACCTCCACATACATACCTAACTTCTCAGATCCCCTCGACATCATCTCTACCTGAGCCAACCAACTCCGACTAGTTTAGGGATTTCTAGTTGACGAAGGAGAAGGTGGGGATGTGGATCACAGTCTCTCGGTGACTTGTGAAGACTAGGTTTGGAGAGGATGAAGGAAAAGAGGAACTGGTCTCCTTCATCTCGCCTCAGAAATCCAGCAAGTCAGGGGTCGTTCGACTGCCCTCATCTTACGGAGACACTATAGGGGCTATCATGCGGCCAGCCTTTCCGAGAGTGATGGATCGGGTGACAGGTTGGGGGGAGAAGGTAAGCTCAGTCATCCGCAAGACGTGGAGTTTGGAAATGAGGTCAAGGACCGAATATATTTGATACAGGGAGTCTACGATACTGGTCACACCTAACAAGTTGTGCCCTTGGGCTTGCTGCGTGACATTATTGGAATTCAATCCTAGCTCTAAAATCATTTGAAACCTTGGCCATGGTATCAAACTTCAAACATGAAAATCTTCCAAACGTCCAATTATAATGTCATGAAATTTGAATCTTAACACTGCAACATCTAACCTATCCTTCATCCAAGTTCGATACCAAAACTTTAATAAATGGTCGTCTAGTTTAATTCTTCAAATAACCTAATAATTAAGTATATACACCTCAAATACAAGTCAAATATCCATCAACTGAGCTCAGCCACCTATAGTATACTCAAGGTTCTCAAATATTATATTGGGTATCAAAACCCTAAAATTCACGGTCATCACACTTCTCCTGTGGTGCTTTGGTGTTATTGACTTTTGGAACTTTTCTCTTCCGAGTGTAGACCATTTTTTTCCCTTGTCCTTGTCATCAACCTCAGCGATCTTGCACCTGTAGTTTCTCCCCTCTTCGGCCTACCCACCTCTTTAGATGCTCCCATGGCCTCATCTACAAGCCTCCAAGCGAGACCATCATGATCATGCATTGTAGCTGTATCAGGAATCCCCATCATCCATTCACTGCTCCACTGGACATCATCAAGTGCAATGCCATCAAAATCGCTCCCATCATTCTTCTCTCTCATTTTTTGAAATTGTTCCTCCAATCTACGGTTGTATTGAATGTACACAATCTTATTCAGCCTCTGGCTCGTCAACCGATTTCTCTTCTTTGTGTGTATCTGCATGACAAAGTGGATGAGATCATATGAATGTTAAGAGTTCATATACATATTCTCATTATGTCCCTGATCAATTGTCATTGTAGAAGGTTGATAGATAACAATGACACATAAGATCAGAGTGTGAGTTGGTTGATGACTAGATCTCATTAGTCATGATATCGCAATATCAAACCAAACACACAGATACATGTTAGAGAATAGTGTATCGGACAGACCCACCGTGAGATTGACACATGGAAGCCATCATCATGGAAATCACAGTCAGCTCTCACAATGATGGTAGTGGTTGTTGTTCTTAGACCTGAAATCACTACACTCAACACATGTCATTGGGTACACTTTGACATCATGAAACACAGTCCTAAAACATGGGTTGTTATAACAACGATAATTGGGTGGCTTTGACACATGGGAATTGATTGTGAGTGATAGACATGGGATTTGTCTCTCCTAATGGAGTGTGATGTCCTAGGACTCTTATTAAGCGAGATAGAGAAAATTATGGTCTTGAACATGTGAGTCAGTATGAGATATTGAGCTTACATATATCTCAGTAATATGCTCTGTGTTCAAGAAATAAGATTGAATAATAATGAGGTTGATGACTCCATGCCTCTAGTTCAATCTATACTTCAGTGAGAAAGGAACTATACAAGCACTATAACACCATACATAGATTGTAGGTTGAAGATATTCCCCAACTTTTCCATTTACTTGGGTAGCAATGATGTGTGACTAGGCACTACTCTTTTCCTGTGATTGCATAAGTTGTTATGGGCATTCACAACCAACATAATCTCAAGTGTTGATACGGCCATCTGGAAATGCTAAACAACCGTCTTAAGAGTTGATATGGGTGTCTTTGTGTCAGGCTTGGTTGTGAATTGAAATTAGCAATGGAATGAATTGACCCGGCCAAATGGGCTCAAATCGGGTCATCAGGCAACCATTTGGGTGAACTGATATGCCTGTCTCGCATGGGAAAGATGGTCCAACTCAGTCAGGGAAGGTTCTAGTTGTTTCCTAATCCATTTCACTCAAGCAATACATATTGTACAAGGAAATCATTGTGTAACATTGATAGGAATTGATTAGCCAAATTCGTACACAACTGGAAATTATGAAACAACCATCTCACAGTGTGAGACGAACGTCTCGCGTGCGATACAACTGTCTTGCTCACCCAAACGGCAGTTTTTCCGGTCATAGGTTGTGCAATTTCTAGAATTGTTGCAAAAATTTAAGTTCTTTTGGTCCTTTCTACTCCCACATATTAATCCCGCATTAGATAGTAACTGGGGACATTAACCCTGGTCTCTACTATATATAAAGGGGTATTGGGGGATTCCTAGAGTACAAGAAAGGCAATAGAGAATCAGTTCCTCTAACAACTATTGTCCTCTCTGGTTGTGGTAACCATGAGTGCCTAAGAAAGTTCCACCCGTCAAGGTTGGGAGAGCCACAGGAGAGAACAATTGAGAGTTAATGCAGTGGGAAAGCAAGTCGATGACTAGTACACCGATAGAGAGACACAACTCCTTCTTTTCCTGTGCAACTGAATGACATGAGTTCTAAGTTGTCTGTGTGGACTACCATAGAGGCGGGAAGTCATTGTTTTCCTCATGGAGGACAATGTCAACCAACCGTCTGTGACAAGAGCAGTTGTTGAAGAAGACAACATTCGTTGTTGCAGTAAATGGTGTAGACTAGGAGGTGCAGTAGTCAGAAAAGTCTTGATGCGACTAGGATTCAGAGTTGTGCATCAACTATGAGGAGGATTATCTATGGACTTGCTCCAGGACCAGGTATATCCCATAAACCATCCTTCCTGCATTATAATTAACGATCGACTGTGTATGGGGAATATGGTAATACAATTTTAAATTTTTTTTTTGCTTTGTACCATATTTCCCAACATTGTATTATGCCCTGAGGATTTGAGTCGTACCACCCAAATCCAACTGAAAACTACTAAGTGAAAATCAGTGCCATGTAAGGTCCATGGAAGAGCCAAAATCTAAGATATCTGCAAAACCTATTGGTCAACTTAAGAGAACACCACAAAGACATATCAGTCAACTATAAAATAGTGACATATAGTCAGGTCAAGGGAACACCATAGAGACATATCACTCACACATGGTTGTCCATATATATAAGCACCTATCCCACCTTGGTACAGGTAACAGTGTTAGAAGAACATGCTCACGCATGACCATTCTTAAAAGAAGGATTGGCTCACGCATGGTCATCCATATCATAAGGAGATCGGCTCATGCATGTCCATCCCATACAACCTGTAATTAAGGATGCAAGGATATACTCAACTTGCACCCCACATATTCAAAAATATGCACTCCAAATTAAACTCATTTCACCAATCTAACAAATAAAGCTGACACTGGAATGAGTCTATGACATAGGGCAACTACATGATTAGGTTTCACTTGATTATTTATTCGATTGGGTGACATTTAGAATCAATCAAGTTATGATGTATAAAGCTAAACCAAACTCTACAAGAATAAGGGTGTGTTGCAACTTTTGAAGATATAAGTTGTATAAGGTGTGAACTTGTCACACAATCACCACATGATACCCATTGCTCTTCCATTCATAAGGCCACTAACAATGTCAAACATCCACCATGGGATACCATTCCCTTAATCACATCACTTGAGGATATCACCTTTCAATAAGCATCTAGCCAGCACCAGGTCATAAGACCTATCACATTAAGCCATGTATATTATACCTCATTGGTGAATAAACACCACTCTATTTTGCATAATCACCACCACAACATATACAAGCCATGTCATACATATCACCTACAAGGTTAGGGCTTATAAACCAAGAAAAGAGAGGAAACATTACACATGATGAACAACTTATGAGAGAGAGAAAGTAAACACATCTCATAAACCACATCTATGACTGCATACTTAGAGAATTAGAGTTTTGTAGTTGTACAACCAATAATCCCTAGGTGGAATATCTCCCACACTCTTATAATACCTCTAGGGTTAGGGATCATCATAAGGGTTAAGAAACAACTTATCCATGTAGTACTACATGTGTCTCATACCTTGCCCATTTACTATGCACACAAGTGCATTGATGAAACGTTCAAGCATGTGACTCTGCCATTTGATTCGTGTATGTCATGACCACCACCATGCATGGGTTGTGTCCACCATCACCCATGGTGTTACAACCATGGCCAACCACCTTCATGTCATGAATTTGACCCACCAAAGGGTGTATCATGCCTCAACCCTCAAGAAACCAGGTCGCATACATCTAGGGTTAGGGTTCAACCATCTAAGGGAGAGCATGTCATGACCCAAACTAGGGACTCACCACGACCCACTCAACGACATGTCTTGACCCCAAAACCCAACCATGTCACAACCAACCAAGGGAGAAGGAAATGTCTTGACCAAAACTAGGGTGTCTCGATCCTGTAGGAAGTAGATGTCACAACCATCAAGGATGAGGATGTTGTGACCTCCACAAGGTCAACTATCTCGACCCAAGACCAACATGCCTAGAGATGTCATGACCCAAGACAAAAACAAGGAACATAGACCACTAAGGGTTGAACCACCACCACTAAGACTAAAGACCAATACCAACCCAAAATTAACCCAGGTCAAAATAGAGACAAACCACGACTAAAATAGGATACAAAACAAGGAAAACCCATCATCACCGAAGGAAAAACCTCATGCAAAAATGGTCATCAAACCCTAAAACAAACTCCATGAAACCACCAAGTAAAGAAACCTCAATAAGAGAAAGGAACCAAGATCAACATCACCACAAAAACCAAACCAAAACTTCATAGAACACATAAATAATCAATCATCATGTCATGCAGCTCAATCCAAGTTCATAAAAAGGAGGAAAAACTACCATGGACCTCAAAAACCAAAATTGGGTATAAAGGAAATTACGGTTTTGGATTTCATCCTAACCAAGAATGATCTCAACATCATCCATGTTCAGGAGTCTTCTATCATCTACTAGCATATTAATAGAACATTTAAAGGGAGAAAATAATAGAAGTTTAAGAGTTATATAACCTACCTTAAGGATGATTACTCCAATGAAGGAAATATCCAAGCACACGATCACCAAGGATGATCAAGCTCCACCAAAAGAACCACTCTTGGCCACAAGAACACCTCAAGAGAGAGAAGACACCATGGTCACAAATCATGTAAGAAAAGAGAGGCAAAAAGCTATAGGTTGATACAAAAGAAAAAGGGTGAAAGAGGGAAGAAACCCTCCTTACACTTAGGTTTACCTTGTCAAAACATTGTTTGTGACCCTTGTTGTTACAACCTCGATTTTGCATATGTTTTCATTATTGCAATATAATGATTTTACGAATTTGGGCTTAATTAAAAAGGTTGTATGCTTTGCTTCAAAGGATGGATTTCTTTGAAAATATCCCTTTGGATAGGAATTTCATGATTTCTATTATTATGTTAATCCAATAATGGATATAAAAGAGAAGAAAAGAAGAAAATTCCAAATATTAGACAAAGATACAAGATAATGAATATTAAGCAAAGTATTTATGAGAAATAGATGGAAATCTCTAGAAAGTGGCATTAATGGCCACAATCGAATAAATTTCTTTTATATGTGATTTCTAATGAAAGAAATAGGAAAAGAGGAAAAGGAAATGAAAGATAAAGAGAAATCCTTAAAAAAGAGATATCTTAGTAAAGAAATAAGTATGATAATGAGAAATAATGGATGTAGATGCATCTAGAAGGATAATAAGTATCCTTAAAAAGGAATTTCGAAATCTTAGAATTTATTGGGATCCAAGGAGTCCCAATGAATAAGAAGAAAGAGAAAATGCAAATAATACAAAATAAGAGGATAATGTGATACATAATTAATGAATTTTTGGTATTATCAAAAGAGGTACTTACTACTATAAGAAAGTATAATTTCATGTCAATGGATTAAAAATCAAACATAAAATATGATAAGGGAGATGATTTTTGAATTCCTAAATATCCAAGGAATATGGTTTATTAAGAAGATAAATAAGAGAGAGAAGATTACTTCATAATGAAGTAAAATAAGTGTCCTTTTGGGAAAGGGACTTGTTACCTCATGGATGGGCATCCTAGGGCTTTTCTATCCTCCCATATATAAAGGTATAACTCTTGGTTCGAACCCAAGAGAGTTCCATGCATCTCTCTCTCTTCTCCTTCTTTTATTCGTTCAAACCCTAGCCAAGAGAGTAGATCAATCTCAAGGGAACTGAGGAGCTGTATTGAAGTCTCATCGGAGGCACGAAGCTCCCACAACGATCTGGGATGATCGGCCATCGCCTCCATGCCCACAGCCATCGAGCAGCGCCTATAGAAGGTCAGGGCCATGGTTGTAGGTCGCACGCCTGTCCAACCCAAGCTAGCCATCTATGCCATGAGCTGGGCGGAGCCCCAGGTGCGACAGAGGGTGACAGAGCTAGGGCTGCCATTGGCGGCGGTCCTCGGGCACTAGGAAGAGGGGGCGTACCCATGAATAGGCTGCAGTCGGCGGAAGCATCGGGTGTCAGAGGTGGAAGATGACCTAATGGTCGTTGGAAAGTTCTGCCCCTCCATGTACTGAAGAACGGGCCACTTAAGTGAGAGAGAAAATGTCTTTTGGTTATGTTCTGGGCCGGCTACATGTTACATGGGAAAAGATGACATGGTAGCCTATCATTGGTCCAAGTAAGTAGTTTTTGTATAAATCATATAGCTCGGATGGATGCATATAATATATGAATTTTGCTCAGAAAAATGTAAGGAATCCATTAAAAATATATTTAGAAACTAATTCCTCTTGTAAATCGAAAAGTAGTTGATGTTATCTACTTTAGTGAATTAATGATTAAGAAACCCTAATCTATGATGATTAATGAATTGAGAAGGGTGATTTGGATGTTTAAAGTTGATGTTAACATGTTGATTATAAAAAGGATACATTAGATCCAAAAGGATACTCTTTATGCGTAATTTGATTAATTTAGGGTTCCATGTACATATATATGCTTTAATGGGCCTTGAAACCCTAATCTTGGTAATTTTGACTCTTAATGGCTTTAATTGTTTGAATCAATGAATAAAACTAAGATATGATGAATCTAGGCTATTTTGAGTTTAAAAGTTCCTAATTGTGGATGAATACCCTTAATTTAGTAATTAGGGTTTTCTAGTAGATAAATGTGGAATTAGTGATAAATAGAGTTCATATGTGAATTAGACCATAATGAAATATGAGTTGTCAATTCAAAAGAACTAAAGGAGATAATTGGGTTTAATGACCTTGTCATGACTTAAAAAGGATAAAGATGGTAGTTCTAGTGCAAAAGAGACATAATAAACTTAATTGACTTTCAAGTATGCTTATGATGTTGAAATTAGGGTTTGTGAATTAAAAGAGTATTAAACATGATAAATGCATTATGGAGGCCAAAACCCTAATAAAACCCTAAAGTTGGGCTAGAAACCCTAAGGTGAAATCCAAGTCAATCTTGAGAGTGTTTTGGATAAACTATAACACTTGGATGTTATGCATTAATTTTAGGATATTGTTGATTGCTTGTTTGATTATTCTTTATCATTATTGCTTGGACATCAAGATGCTCTGGATCAGGTATGTGGTTATTTATGGTTAATTGCTTTAGTTTCATAGAGATTTCTCAGATGTTTAATCAAATTGAATGCAACCTATCTATTTAGATGTTCATATATGCAGATCATAAAGTCAATATGATTATCACAATTAAGATATAAGTGTGTATTCTCACACCTACATGCCACCCTGATGTAAGGTGTAATGAGGTCAAGCCCAAGAGGGAAGATCCATGGACACCATGAGAGGTGACCCCAGGCACCAAGCTCAGGATAGAGAAGGTGGCCTTATGATATTGCATGAGTAATGGGCACCATGAGAGGTGACCCCAGGCACCAAGCTCAGTATGGAGAAGGTGGCCTTAAGTCAATGACAAAAGAGAAACCCTAAAGGGGGTATTCCAGGGTTAGGGAAAAAGCAGTGGAGAATGTCACATTGAAAGCATAAATTGACTTGTTAATTTACTTGATTGTGATATTTTGATTGTTAGCCATATATGTGAAATTTTGGTTGTCCCCACATACCGACATATTCATTTATGCTGACTGAAGTTTTGTTTGTCAGTGTTTTAGGTACAATATTGAAAAAGGACAAACAATAAAGTGGCATATTGTTAAAATAAGAATTAAAGTGCAAGGAGGATTAATTAGAATAGATTGAAGTTGTGGATAGAAGTTAGATAGACAAAGTTTTTAAAAGGTATGCAAAGTTTTATTTTATTCCAGCTTTCAGTATAGTTTTGTAGAATTTTATAATTATTATTGATATTTGTCGAACCATTGATCCTATTTATTGGGATAATGACTCTGACCTCTTAGTCTCCCTTAATTGGGGGTTACCATGAGGCGCGGTCATTACATTTGGTATCAGAGCATTGGTTCCTTATTTAATCTCTAATAGTTATTAAATTTTACAAACTATTTAGAACCCAAGGGATTTATTAGAAGATTTTCCGATGAGAGAGGTATCTAGAAAAGGATCACGGTCTGGGGGTTGGCAATATTTTCCTCTGCCCCGCTAGTTGGTCATGAGGACTGCCGGATGTAGTGTGACTTCCTAGCCAATGTCTGAGGTTTTGACTCAAAATAAGATACCTTTAGGACTCTCTCATCTATTTTCATCCCTTCTCAACCCTAATTTTTTTAAGATTCTAAGGTTTAGGGTTTTTCTCTCTCTTCCTCACCCTCTTGTGGTCAAGGTATGTATGATAAGGTTAAAGAATCCTCCACTAAATTAATGAAAAAGCATGTAAATAAGATTTCGTGGACATAAGCTTAATAGTTTAAGCATAGACTAAAGATTAGTTGCATGCTTAAGTTGTATGAAATGTGTTGTCATGCCCTCAGGAGAGACCTAAGGTTAGACCTTCTTGTCAGGAAGATGAATAAAGAGTCGATCTTGGAGGCAGAAACCTCCATTAAAGGTAGAGACCTGACACATCCTTTGATGATGATGCTAACCCTAACCCTAAGTGGTTGTTAGAGAGAGAGATGGCATGATGAGTTAGATGTCATAGTCGACCATGTGTGTGGGGGTTGACATGCTTTTGGTGGGGATACCCATGACAATGTGAGCTAGGTGAGGTTAGTTGACCTAGTACCTTTGGCAACCCAACCCTAGGAAGGGTTGTGCATGTTAGGGTGAAGGATAACCCCTTCTTGGATGAGGTTAGTGATGACCATATAGAAACCCTATGAGCTTATATGAACATGGCAAAGTTACACCCAAAGTACATCAGTAGTGTTGACAGTAGGAGAAAACCCTAGCCAAGAGAGTATGTAGATAAGCATGAAGAGTTATGGATAATCTTGAGAAAACATAGGTTTCACCCATGTAGATGTACGTTTGTGAGTTTGATCCACCTTAGAGAAGACAAGACCTCTAGTAGTAAGGTTG
This sequence comes from Alisma plantago-aquatica, assembly GCA_963693085.1. Classification (NCBI taxonomy): domain Eukaryota; kingdom Viridiplantae; phylum Streptophyta; class Magnoliopsida; order Alismatales; family Alismataceae; genus Alisma; species Alisma plantago-aquatica. Next base: position 123,057,059 of record OY856415.1, on the reverse strand, counting down.
TTGTAGGATTAAGCTCTAGAGAGAGAGAGAGTAGGGCCCGAGCTAGAAGGTTGGAAGTTTAGACTCTGGGTTAGGAGGAACCCTGAGAAGTGGGGTATGTTGTTGTTTGGTTTTGTGGAGAAAACATGTGCAACAGAAGCAACAAAAATCCACGCAACCCGAAACAGGATCTCGTCGACAACAGCGTATTTGGAAGGAGTGTTTGTAGGATATACCTTATCGCGGAGCAAGTCCGGCGATGTCCCACTACACGACACTATGCAATGATGCTTGTCTGCATGGATGGAACTTCTCTCATGTTCACTGTCACAGGAAGATCTGGAGGTGTTCCTTTCATGCGATGACATATGCAGCTCGTAACGTGCACAAATGGTCGTTGATACCCTCCGAACGTAGGAGTCTCAACGTATGTGTCTCTACTTCGTCCATGCGGATGGACTGGAACTCTACATTGTGCTTCCTAAGCTGGCGGGAAGGAGTCGTGTCTGTGCGGCAGTGTGCTAGTGGCGCGTTGCTCTCCTTTCTCTCCTAAGGACGGTGACGGCTAGGGTTTATGTACGTTAGCGTAAATCGAAAAGCCTCTCTCAATATCTTATATAGATATCATTCGTCAATCCTCCTTTAAATAGGATATGAAGGGAAGTAGGGTTTCCTAAACCCATCGGTAAATAGAAATGTTGTGTTAATTAAAATGCTTGTGGATTAATTAGAATATTCTGGAATTCATTAATTAACCAAATAATCACATTAATTGATTAATAAATATCCCACTCCATGCAATCGCTTGGGATGGCTCTATGGGCATATAAACCAACATACTCCCACTTGCACTTAGAGCCGGTCACTCCAATATTATTCTAATTGATTACATAAACATTTTAGTAATCAATGTGATTCGATGCAATTCCAATCAAATCCACAATTATACTCCTATTCCAACACATCTTGTGCGTGTGACCCGATAGGCTCCAAATTAAGTTGGGAGTGATATCCATAATCATATTATGATTTCATAAGCAATAATTGGTATCTATCAAGACTTCATGGCCTCCCAAGTAATTGGAGAAGTTGGAGAACAACTTAACTTATCATTCATGACTGGTGTTACAGTGATTGTATAGTTCCTTTGTTGCTGATATCCCGATTGAACTTGAGTCATGGAATTGTTATCCTCTTCAACATTCAATCCATGTTCCTTGAAATAGAGCAGACTGTTTGAGATATATGTTATCTCAATATCACATATTGACTCACATCAGCATGGCCATGCATTTCTCAATCTCACTTATCAAGTGGCCAAAATATCAAACTCCCATAGGAAGGACAAATTCCATCTACATCACTCACATTCATCCTCATGTGTCATAGTGCACGCAAATACCATCTTTATGGCAATCCTTATTCAGGACCACAGTGGATGATGTCAAAGTACACCAAACGACATGTGATAAGTGTAGTGACTTCAGGTCTAAGAACCACAATCACCACCATCATTATGAGATGTGACTCTAACTACCAATCATGGTATCCATGTGTCACTCTCAACGTGGGTCTATCTGATACATTGTTCTCTAACAAGTATCTATGTATTTTGTTTGATATCTCCATATCATGGATAATGAGATTCTTCCATCAACCAACATACATTCTAATCTTATGTGTTATTGATGTCTATGGATATTTCCATAATAACAACCGATTAGGGACAAAACAAGAACACATACTCTTAGCATACATATGATCTCACTGTTTAGGTCATCAAACCGAAGACATATGTCATTCAGTATATTATTCTATAGACATCTATAAGTTTTATGGTCATCTCACAATATAAAACACAAACATATAGATTGGAAACTTGCCTTTATTGATATGATCAATGTAGTATTACAAATCATTCACATAGTATCCCATTACAATCATCAAATGATAGTCTCTATGGGCATACATACAAACAGATTCCCACTTGCACTTATACCTAATCACTCATGAATCTCAATCCAAGTGATCGAACATGTCCGTCATGTTTCTGCTGTGAAAGTGCTTTTGTGAGCGGGTCAGCCAAATTGCTTTCTGTAGGTACTCTACAAATCTTCACATCTCCTCATTGTACGATCTCTCTTATGAGATGGAACCACTATAGAATATGTTTGGAATGTTGGTGTGATCTTGGTTCTTTAGCCTAGGCAATTGCTCTGTTGTTTTCACAAAACAACTCAATTGCATCACCAACTCTTGGAACCACTCCAAGTTCTGAAATTAACTTCTTGATCCACACAACTTCCTTTGCAGCATTATATGCGGTAATATATTCAGCCTCTGATGTAGAATCTACAACCGTCTCTTGCTTGGAACTCTTCCAGCTCACAACTCCATTGTTCAGGCAAAACACAAATCCAGATTGTGATCTATAGTCATCTTTGTCAGTTTGGAAGCTAGCATCAGTTTAACCCTTTACCACGAGCTCTTCCTCACCACCATATACCAAGAATTGATCCTTAGTCCTTCTCAAGTACTTTAGGATGTTCTTTACGGCTATCCAATAACATTCACCTAGATCTGACTGGTACCGACTCATCATGCTCAAAGCATATGACACATCAGGACGAGTACATAACATCGCGTACATGATAGATCCAATTGTTGATGCATATGGAATTTCACTCATGCATGCTCGTTCATCACATGAACTAGGACATTGGGATTTAGAGATCATAACCCCATGGGACATGGGCAAGTTACCTCTCTTAGAACCCTCCATGCTAAACCTCTTTAGCACCTTGTCAATGTATGTGCTCTGTCTTAGGCCTAGAATCCTTCTAGATGTATCTCTATAGATCTTGATCCCTAGTAGATAGGATTCTTCACCTAAATCCTTCATAGAGAAGGTCTTCCCTAGCCAACCTTTAACTGTCTGAAAAGTAGGGATGACATTTCCCATCAATAGTATGTCATCCACATACAATATGAGAAATACGATTGTGCTCCCACTAACCGTTTTGTAAACACAAGGTTCATCTTCATTTTGACTAAAGCCAAACTTTTTGACTACTTCATCAAAATGTAAATTCCAACTCTGAGATGCTTGCTTCAATCCATAGATTGACCTTTGTAGCTTACAGACTTTATTGGCTTCCTTTGGATCAATAAAACCCTCAGGTTGTGTCATGTACACATCCTCGAGTAAATTCCCATTAAGGAATGTTGTTTTAACATCCATCTGCCAAATCTCATAGTCATCATAAGCTGCAATGGCAGGCATGATCCTGATGGCTTTTACCAATGCAACTGGTGAGAAGGTCTCATCATAATCAACACCTTGAATTTGACGGAATCCTTTCACAACCAATCTACCTTTATAGGTTTGAACATTTCCATCCATGTCAGTCGTCTTCTTGAAGACCCACTTGCACCCTATGGGTTTTACCCCTTCGGCTGGATCCACCAAGGTCCATACCTTGTTGGTGTACATGGATTCCATCTCAGATCTCATGGCTTCGAGCCATTTCTCAGATTCTATTCCCTTAGTAGCTTCTAGATAGGAAGTTGTCTCATCTGCTATGCCCAATTCATCACTATCTTGAGTCATGAGAAATCCAAATCTCTCAGGCTCAAGTCGTGTCCTACTAGATCTACGAGGTTCCTGTGTAATATTTGGAACTTGAAATTTCACAACAACTTGTGAGTCTTCATGTTCCTTATGTACCTCCTCAGGTTCTCTACTTTCTTGTTGGTCTCGAACTTCTTCGAGCTCTACATTCCTCCCACTAATTCCTTTGGAAATAAATTACTTTTCAAGAAATATAGTAGTCCTAGCAACAAACACTTTGTTGTCAGTTGGTGTGTAGAAGTAGTATCCCCGAGTTTCCTTGGGGTATCCAACAAAATAGCATTTTTATGATTTGGGTCCAAGCTTTTCAGGAAATTGTTTCCTAACATAAGCTTCACATCCCCAAATCTTTAACATAGACAAATTGGGATGATTCCCATTCCATATCTCATATGGTGTCTTTTGAACTGATTTGGAAGGTACACAGTTAAGTGTAAATGCTGCAGTTTCAAGAGCATATCCCCAGAATGATATTGGAAGTTCAATTGAACTCATCATTGATCGTACCATGTCTAATAATGTACGATTCCTTCTTTCTGACACACCATTATGTTGTGGTGTACTAGGTGGAGTCCATTATGATACAATACCACGGTCTCTCAGAAGGTCCTCAAACTCTTGGTTTAAGTATTCACCATCTCGATCTGAACAGAGTGCTTTAATACTCTTACCAAGTTGCTTCTCTACTTCATTCATGAAAGTCTTGAAGATTTCAAGAGTTTCTGACTTGTGTTTCATAAGATATACATAGCCATACCTACTGAGGTCATCGGCGAAGGGAATAAAGTATTGATAGCCTCGTCTAGCATTTGATATAAAAGGTCCACATACATCAGTATGCATGAGTCCTACCAGATCACTGGCTCTCTCACTGTGTCTAGTGAAAGGAGTCTTGGTCATCTTCCCTATTAAACATGCCTCACATGTCTCCAATGATTCAAAATCAAAAGGGTCTAGATAACCATCCTTATGGAGTCTATATATGCGCTTCTCGTTTATGTTCCCAAGACGAAAATGCCATAAGAATGTTTTGTTTGAGTTGTCAAGTTTTAACCTTTTAGTATTTACATTTTATATGCTAGTCTCAAGTTCTAACAAGTAGATACCATAAGACATAGGGGCATTGACATAAAAGATCTCATCTTTAGAAATAGAAATAATTCCATTCTTAATGTGAAATTCAAATCCACTCTTGTCCATACTAGATACAGAAATAATATTTCTATTAATGGAAGGTACATAATAGCAATTCTCTAATTCTATTATAAGGCCTGTAGGCAAATATAAACTAATAACTCCAACTGCGGTGGCAGCAACTCTTGCTCCATTAGCGACCCGCAGCTCGACTTGGCCCTTTCGTAAAGGCTTACTTCTTATCAGATCTTGCATATTAGAACATATGTGAGATCCACATCTGGTATCCAGTACCCATGATGAAGAAGTGTTTAAGTTTATCTCAATAACATATATACCTGAAGTGGAGATCTCTATCCCCTACTTCTTCTTCCTCAGTTCCTCCAGGTAGAGAGGACAGTTTCTTTTCCAATGTCCATGCTGGTGATAATGGTGACAACTGCCTTCTTTGGAGATCCCACCTTTATCTTTGAGCGCGGATGACTTTGGCTTCTGCCCGGATTTAGAACTTTTCTTAGCCTTGCCTTTGGCTTTTGACTTTCCCTTTATCTTGCTGATCATTATCACAGATTTGGGCTTCTCTTTCTTCATATGTGCTTCAGCTGTCCTCAACATGCCCAACAATTCTGACAACGAATTGTCAAAATTGTTCATGTTGTAGTTCATGACAAAATGATTATATGATTCAAGAAACGATTTTAGTATCACATCAGTGGCCAACTCTTGACCTGGGGGAAACCCAACTTGGATAAGCTTTCCACGTACCCAGTTAAAGTGAGTATATGGGTGCCAACTAAGTCCCTCTCTTTCATCTTGCTCCTGAACAAAGCCTTTGAGACATCATATCTCTCATGTCTTGCTTGATGTTGATACATGTTCTTGAGATGTTTTACCATCTCCATGACATTCATGTTCTCATGCTTCTCTTGCAACTCATAGTTCATTGAGCACAACATCAGGCACTTGACATCCACGACATCATCAAGGTGCTTCTTGTAAGCATCCTTTTCATCCTTGGGCACATTTATGGCGGGTTCTACTAGCTCTGGTGTTTCAAGGACATAAAGCTTTCTCTTATGTGTGAGAATAATTCTCAATGTCCTAAACCAGTTTTGAAAGTTGGTTCTGATAAGTTTGTCCTTCTCAAGGACCGATCGCAATGAGAAAGTGTGAGTGTAGTTTGCCATTTGATTGCTACAAAAGAAAAAATTTGCATTTAGTCCAAAACATTTTGACTTTAATTAATTATGCTCCCACTATTTTATTCAAACTAATAGCCCTCACTATCAACTCGGAAGATTGCAACGCACAACCTTCTAGTTAGCCAAGACCCAAAATAATTGGATCAATGCCCAGCCAACACCGGCGTCAAAGACCAAAAACTAAGGTAGGTAACTTTTTCCAATTGTATCATATGCAACTGTTGGATAGATGATCATGCACAACTCCTTGCCATGATGCATCTTTGTGTCTCTAGGTACTTGATCCTATCAAACTTCCCTAGTTAAGTCCAACCCATAAGCCAACATGATGAGTGTGCACCCTACGGAGGCTGACCCACACACCCATCATCACACTTCCACGAGATAGACAGTGTACCACGCAGAGGTGTGCCCACACATAGTCGATCAAGCTTTTCATGTGTGTTGCTTTATGGAAGGCAACTAAAACTTAATATTATTAATTGAGGGGCTTTATTAATGCATATAAATATCCAAACATGACATACTTATAGTACATATCATATACTACTATATCCACAACCACAAACGATAGACATGCAATCACAAACACAAATGCATCGTTTATGGCCGTACTATTGTAATCCTTTGGAGCAACAAAGGATTACGGTCCACCTATGGTGTTATGCATCTCATGAAACACATGTGAATCAACCTGTAAGCATGTAATGATCAACATTACAATGAACAACTTCATGGATGCTTCGTGGGGTTGGAACTTCAAGTTGCTTCTTGGAATTGGATCTTCTTGTTGCTTCTCCATGGACGCTCCTTGGAGTTGGATCTTCAGGTTGCTTCTTGGAATTAGATCTTCATGGTGCTTCTTCATGGACACTCCTTGGAGTTGGATCTTCAAGTGGCCTCCTTACATCAAGTTTACAAAGACTAAAACTAATGCAATCTCTATTACATCATATGAGTACAAATATAAAGGCAAAGAATTAATTACACTTTGAAATAAGAGATGAGGCTCGGCATGCAAGCTGAATACTTTATACAAAGGATCCATATGCAACCATTATACATCCATAGCATTCACAAACAAACATATCCACAAGATCGACATCCACATTCATTCACAACATTCGCAAAAGGGGATACTAGGCCATAACTGTGCATGCATTCACCACATAAAATAGATTTTAAAGGCGACATGTATGCTATTATAGGTATATCTACATATATGTATATACATATTAAAATTGCAGTACTTTTAATGCAGGACATTCCCCATTAAATAAAATTTTTGACTCCCACACAGACTATGTGGGGTACACATGGGTAGTGCCCCTGTGCAGGGTCGAGGGGAGGTCGGCCCTCGTGGGGTCTCAGGGGCAGAGCCCCTGAAAGGTCTACAGAATTTTACTTCCATGCACTTATGAAAATCAATATTTTCTATAGTCGACCTCGTCCAAAACGTCAAAAATAGAAGCGTGCGGAATATGTGGAATTAGGTTTAGATTTGCACATTAGCAGGTTTAATTTGCATCATATGCAACATAAAAATAGTATACAACAATTTGATCATATCAAAATGAATCCAAATACATCATAGATCGACGCTGCTTTGATACCACTGTTGGGTTTTGTGGAGAAAATATGCGCAGTGGAATCAACAAAAATCCATGCAACCCAAAACAGGATCTTGTCGACAACAACGTATTTGGAAGGAGTGTTTGTGGGATATACCTTATCACGGAGCAAGTCCGACAATGTCCCGCTGCACGACAGTGTGCAACGACACTTGTCTACACAGATGGAACTTCTCTCCTATTCACTGTCATAGGAAGATCCGGTGGCGTTCCTTTCGTGTGGTGATGTATGCAGCTCGTAACGTGCAAAGATGGTCGTTGATACCCTCTGAACGCAGGCGTCTCAGTGTTTGCGTCTCTACTTCGTCCATGCGGATGGCCTAGAACTCCATGTCGTGCTTCCTAAGCCAGTGGGAAGGAGTCGTGTCTGTACTGCGGCATGCTAGCGGTGCGTTGCTCTCCTTTCTCTCCTAAGGATGGTGATGGATAGGGTTTATGTATGTGAGCGTAAATCGAAAATCCTCTCTCAATATGTTATATAGATATCGGCCGTCAATCCTCCTTTAAATAGGATACAAAGGGAAGTAGGGTTTCCTAAATGCATCGGTAAATAGAAATTTTGCGTTAATTAAAATGCTCGTGGATTAATTAGAATATTCTGGAATTCATTAATTAACCAAATAATTACATTAATCGATTAATAAATATCTGACTCCATGCATTTTCTTGGGATGGCTCTATGGGTATATATACCAACAGTTGCGACCTAAGTGAATGGTTGGGGTTGCCTCATGCATGGTCCTTGGAGTCTTTTGGCATCTTGGTTTCCTTAGCGGAACCAAACCCTAGAGGAAGGATGAGGTTGTTGGTACCAATGTACAGATGATATAGGTGCTTGCCTTCTAGGGATAAGAAGAGGAGTTCCTTAGACCCTGAGAATGTATAGTATCAAGTTGGAAGGCCTCATACCTAGTTGGTTGTCCTTAAGGAGGACACGACTCTGAGGTGTTTCTCGAGTAGAAGGATAATAGGAAGTGCATGCCATATCTTGTACATGCTTGGTTCATGGTTACAGGGTTGAGCATGCAATTGGACATCAGAAAGGTGAACCTAGGGTTCCTAGACCTAAGAGGGGAAGTAGTGTACCTGATGCTCATGATGAGATTTGAGTTTCTATAGATTCAAGCATGGCACTCCTCATGCTTAAGGGGAAAAGGGAATCTCTTAGACTAAGGAATATATTTGATGAACCCCTCACATATAGGTTGGTGGCATATGTATATATGATGATGGTCCAATGTTGAGGAATGAGAACAAGTATGACCTACCATGGAGACCTAGCATGGTTTAGTAGTGGTCTGGTTGTTAGCTACGTGCCTAAGTAGCTTTCTAGGGATAAACATGCTCATGTGAATGTAAACCCTAGACATAAGGATGTTTGTGACCTTTTTTGCTATAAAAATATAGTTTCCTCCCATCCTGGGAGAGGGACCCTTTTGTAGGGTATGGATCAACTTTTTTTGGGTTGAGGTAACCTAAAGAGGTCTCATAGGATCTTGAGAAGCTATGTGGAGAGTAAATAGTATGAGAATGAACCTGTAGACCCATAGATAACCGTCACTAAGTGCATGTGGATGTGCTACCATGGAGGTAACTAGTATGGGGCCTAACCGAGGTAGGTAGGTCACCATGATCCCTATGAAAGGATGTAAGTCAGACCACGAATGCTGAGAGAGATGATGGAGACTTGGGTAAGGTTTCATGTTGGATATGTGTTATGTTTAGATCCTAAGTCTATCCTAGGGTCAGATAGGGATAAGACCGATGGGAGTAGGAGTTTCTTAATTCCCTAGTTGCACGTGACCATAGGGTTGGGAGGTAACAACCCTCATTGTCTGAGGGCCATGGGTTAGGAGATTGATCATCTTCATGAACTCATGGGACCCAAAGGGCAAATGAGGATGACACTCTCTGATGCATAAGGGAAGAGGGATGACCCCAAAAGTTCTGACACCCTATAGACCTAGAGGATATGACTAAGGAGTGTGTGATGTCCCAAGTGTGTTTGAGACCAGTTCTCCATGAAAGAAAAACCTTGATATTGAGATGTTCATGATGTAGAGACATGTGATGCATGTTTCAGTTTAGATTGTAGGTGTACTAGCAATGTGGGATGTACCATCTCTACTCTTGGAATATGAAGAACTCTGTATTTGGACTGCAGCCAAATGCTTATTTCCTCTTGTTATGGGAGTGAGAGATAGGACAGTACACATTCCTTACAGCAGGGATAAAGATGATGTGAGTTGGAACGTTGCTATGAGGTATGAGGACAGAGATGATAACATACCCTTGTGGAGTGAACAATGCAAGGATGGTTTACAAACACTAAGATAACTAAGGTAGTAATCTTATGAGGATGTTTTTATCATGAGCTATGTGGAATATATGAGTTATACATGGTTGAGTTCAATAACCAAGAGGATGAACTCAGAGTTTTCTTGATGAAGATTGACTTAGAGTTCGAGATGAGATAATAAGTGGAATACATGGAGGTGCATGTCTTCAACATTACCTAACACATAAAGATGAAAGGTGGTAATGGGTGCTCTAATTGAGATGCATCTATCTAGTCTAGCTAGTGGAAAGGCTGGAAGAGGTGGTTAGGTGAACCCTAAGTTCATGAGATGTGTTTGTCTAACACTCAGATATAACGAGATATGTTGATCGAGTTAGTGGTTGCTTGGTTAGCTATCCTAGGGCTTATTGTGATAGAAAGATGGTTGTAGGACCTCATATGCACTTCTTTGTAAAAGAAGGTGATGAAACCCCGACTAGAGTGTTTTAGGGTTTCCAAGGAATCAATCTTGAGGAATCATGACATACATGAGATCATGATTTGAAGATCACCATACACCATGGTACTACTAAGATAATAAGAGGTAGTATTACTTTGATGCCTATGAAGAAAAGTGTACAAAGATGCATGTGGCTTGTCACCATGCAAACCAGGAGGTGAAGGACGAACACCAGTAACTGAATGAGTTGATATAGAGGATAAAGAGTCCCTGAGTGGGAATGGGAGTTCATCACTATAGATGTTGTGGTAAGTCTTCCTAGACTGAGGAAGGTCAGGATGCAATGTGGGTTATGGTAGATCACCCAACCTAGATGACATGATCTAAGAGAGAGAGAGAGAGAGAGTACTGTCAAGGGACAGATTTGGTTGAACTACATATAAGAAAGAGATATGGTTCAACTACACTGTGATGCGAGTGCGAAGGTTCTTGAATATAACCTAAAGATTCACTTTCATGAGGTCGAAGTAGGTATATGAAGAACTCGATGCTAGTACAACTTATCACCCCTAACTGATGGTTAGAATGATCCAGACTAGAGGGTCTGATGAGAGCATGTGTGCTTGTTCAAGGTTATACATGGAGACAAATTTGTCCTATGAAAGATGTGATGTTAACCACCATACCCTTTATCAGGATGTGAGAAGCTCTGTAAGGGAGGATGTGTTGGTCACTACGTCATGAAGATGATGTTAGTGGAGAGACCTTGTGAAGGTCAGAAAGGCCACAATGTGTGAAGATGAAGTCGCTTTGATCATGTGATGGTTGAGAAAGCCCAGGGGAGACATGAGTCGTGAGCTGATACAAAGCAGACTGACATGCAGTTGACTATGGGAGAATATGTGATGTGAAAATCCGACCCCTCTGAGCTATAGATGAGAAAGTTGAGATCCCAATACATGAGTCCATTTGAGATGGGTTGGTGGAGATGGTTATGTTTAGCCTTACCCCTCAGGATAATGTAATGTATGATGTTTTCCATAGTCCGATCTAGTGCACTATGTGAGGTAAAGCCATGTGCTGAGCCATGAACCTATTCAACTTTGTGAGAGGCTGAAATGTCCCGAGTCACCTATGAGGGTACAATATACCAAGCTAAGGGAGAACTCAGATGTAAGAATATAAAATGATGAAGGTTCTTGGGAAGCACCATGGAGAGGGTGAAGCCGCATAAGAGCCATGATGGACATGAGAAAGTCTTATCCTGCTTGTTTGATGGAATTTTGAGGGCAAAATTCCTATAATATGGGAAGGATGTTACAACCTCAATTTTGCATATGTTTTCATAATTGAAATATAATGATTTATTAATTTGGGCTTAATTACAAAAGGTTGTATGCTTTGCTTCAAAGGATGTATTTCTTTGCAAATATCCCTGTGGATAGGAATTTCATGATTCCTATTATTATGTTAATCCAATAATGGATATAAAAGAGAAGAAAAGAAGAAAAGTCCAAATATTAAAAAAAGATACAAGATAATGAATATTAAGGAGTTCGGATGGGAGATGGCTCGCAGGCGAGGTGGAGGTCGAGGGAAAGGGCGCGGCGGAGGGCGATCTTCCAGAGTTTTCGATGGAGCAGGCGATGGTGATGGTTCTCAAGGGGTGAAGACTGCATCGACCCATCTGACGGGCTCATGAGTGGTCGACAGAGAGGAGAACTCCCAAAGCTTGCAGAATGGAAGATCTCCGATCGTCTCTGTGTCACCCTTAACCTCGAACCCTAGGCCCTCTTCCCTAACACTTTCCAAGGACAGAGGAGTGGAGGCTTCATCGTCGGAGAGCGACTGGGTGCACGCTACTCGCCCTGGACGAGCAAGTTTTTCCCCTGATGTCATGAAATTTGTAGAGCCGACCATCAGAAATGGGTCAAAGCTCTTTGTCATCTTGAGTAAGGATGCGGTCACGTCGTCTTAGAGCAAGTTCGTGTCGATTCGCTTCATGGCGCAGAAGCCCTTCAAGAGCCAGATCCTTGGATGGATCAAGCGGCAGTGGAGGCTGAGTGGGGAGGTCCAAATTACGATATAGGTGTCAGAAGGCTTCATCGTTAAACTCCCGACAACTAAGGAGAGGGAGAGGGTACTGGATGAAGCGCCTTGGATGGTTGATGGTGCTATAGTCATCGACCATCCTTGGGAGCCAGGTATTGCCCTTGAGCCCCTATCTTTCCACAAGCTCCTAGTTTGGGTCAAGGTTGAGAATCCCAACCTTCCATGGATGTTGAACAACCTAAATTGGATTGCAAGCCTGGTTGGGAGGCCTGTTGACATTGATGATTCAACACTCACTGTCAACTGCCTCAAGGAGGCACTAGTCTACGTGGATCTACCAGCAGAAGTTGGTTTTCCCCAGGACGTCACAGTGGAGATGGAGGGAGCTCCCAAGAAGCACAAATTTGAGTTCATCTCGAGGCCGACCTTGTGTTCCATGTGTCACTGCTTCGGGCACAGGTAGTCTTCATGTCCGTTGATAGTTGGGCACAAACCTAACTTCAAAGAACTGCAGCTGCGTACTAGGAAAGACAACAGTACTCAAGGTGCTCGACAGATGGCTAAGGAGAAGAACTCAGTCTTCGGGGGTGTCCCTAGCGTCGTAAAGGAGACAATTGCGCAGGTTGAGAGATATGTTGCAGCTAGTAAGGGTCATCCATGCTTCCAAGAACCAGAGATGGTATCCTCTCATCACTTGGAGACATTGGAAGGTCTGAATCTAGACTGGGAGTTGTCCCTGGCCAACATGAATCTCTCCTCGCAAGGAGCCAAGAATCTGATGCTTGCATCAGGGATCCACCTAGATTATTCCAGGACAGTGAACAAGGATACTGATGAGGAGTCTTGATGTTCCTGTGATCTTGAACCGGACCCCGTGGTGGACCTTAAGGTTAATGGCAGTCCAAGGCATAAGAAGATATGGAAGAAGCCTAAGTCAAAGGGAGGAGAAATGGGAGACTCTTCCTAGTGGGTCGGCTGTGGCAGAGCTGCCCTATTGCTACAATCTTTCTTTCTTGCTGCTTGAGACAGGGAGGCTATGATGGAGTAGGGAGTTAGTCTTTCTACCATGTTTGTTGGTGCTTTTTATTGCAGTAAAGGGGGCTTGCTTGGCCTTCATCTTCTTTCCTAGCAGATCAGTGGCGGGTTAGATCAAGTTTGGTTTGCCTTCGTGTTTGTTGTGTTTTTGTTTTTGGTCAGCTGGAATTGTTTTTCTGGCAGTGGTTTGTTATCTTGGGTGTATGTAGGGATCTCTTTTTCAGTGCTTCCTATTCCTTTGGATACAAGGTATTGGTGGGTTGGGGTCCCCTCCTTTGTGGGTGTTCTTAGTGGTTTTGGGGGCTTGGCCTCTCCTTCATTTTGTATCTGGGTGTATGGGATGTTTGGAGGGTTTTCTATGTATGTGCGCATGAGTGACAGTTTTTGTACCTTGATACCTTGTTGTCTTGAGTATCAAGAGGTAGTTTATTTTTAGGGGCACCTTTTTTATACCTCAAGTTTTGGTTTTAGTAACACGCTTTTTTGACTGACCAAAAAAAAGATAATGAATATTAAGAAAAGTATTTATGAGAAATACATGGAAATCTCTAGAAAGTGGCATTAATGGCTACAATTAAATAAATTTCATTTATATGTGATTCCTAAAGAAAGAAATAAGAAAAGATGAAAAGGAAATCAAAGATAAAGAGAAATCCTTAAAATAGAGATATCTTAATAAAGAAATAAGTAAGATAATGAGAAATAATGGATGTAGATGCATCTAGAAGGATAATAAGTATCCTTAAAAAGGAATTTCGAAATCTTAGAATTTCTTGGGATCCAAGGAGTCCCAATGAATAAGAAGAAAGAGAAAATGCAAATAATACAAAATAAGAGGATAATGTGATACATAATCAATGAATTTTTGGTATTATCAAAAGAGGTACTTACTACTATAAAAAGTATAATTTCATGCCAATGGATTAAAAGTCAAACATAAAATATGATAAAAGAGATGATTTTTGAATTCCTAAATATCCAAGGAATATGGTTTATTAAGAAGATAAATAAGAGAGAGAAGATTACTTCTTAATGAAGTAAAATAAGTGTCCTTTTGGGAAAGGGACTTGTTACCTCATGGATGGGCATCCTAGGGCTTTTCTATCCTCCCCTATATAAAGGTAGTACTCTTGGTTCGAACCCAAGAGAGTTCCATGCATCTCTCTCTCTTCTCCATCTTCTATTCGTTCAAACCCTAGCCAAGAGAGTAGATCAATCTCAAGGGCACTGAGGAGCTGTGTTGAAGTCTCATCAGAGGCACGAAGCTCCCACGACGATCTGGGATGATCGACCATCGCCTCCATGCCCACGTCCATCGAGCAACGCTTATTGAAGGTCAGGGCCATGGTTGTAGGTCGCACGCCTGTCCAACCCAAGCTAGCCATCTAGGCCACAAGTTGGGCGGCGCCCCAGGTGCGGGAGAGGGCGGTAGAGCCAGGGCGGCCGTTGGCAGCGGTCCTCGGGCCCTAGGAAGAGGGGACGTACCCACGAATAGGCTGCAGTCATTTGCATCAGCGGGCATCAGAGGTGGAAGACAACCTAATGGTCGTTGGACAGTTCTGCCCCTCCATGTACAGAAGAACAGGTCGCTTAAGTGAGGGCAAAAATGTCTTTTGGTTATGTTCTGGGTCGGCTACGTGTTGCATGGGAAAAGATGACATGGCAGCCTACCATTGGTCCAAGTAAGTAGTTTTTGTATAAATCATATAGCTCGAATGGATGCATATAATATATGAATTTTTCTCAAAAAAATGCAAGGAATCCATTAAAAATATATTCAAAAATTGTTTCCTCCTGTAAATAGAAAATTAGTTGAAGTTCTTTACTTTAGTGCATTAATGATTAAGAAACCCTAATATATGATGATTAATGAATTCAGAATGGTGATTTGGATGTTTAAAGTTGATGTTAACTTGTTGATTATAAAAAGAATACATTAGATCCAAAAGGATAATCTTTATGCATAATTTGATTAATTTAGGGTTCCATGTACATATATATGCTTTAATGGGCCTTGAACCCTAATCTTGGTAATTTTAACTCAATGGCTTTAATTGTTCGAATCCATGAATAAAACTAAGATATGATGAATCTAAGCTATTTTGAGTATAAAAGTTCCTAATTGTGGATGAATGCACTAAATTTGGTAATTAGGGTTTTCTAATGGATAAATGTGGAATTAGTGATAAATAGAGTTCATATGTGAATTAGACCATAATGAAATACGAGTTGTCAATTCAAAAGAACTAAAGGAGATAATTGGGTTTAATGACCTTAACATGACTTAAAAAAGATAAAGATGGTAGTTCTAGTGCAAAAGAGACATAAATGCTTATGATGTTGCAATTAGGGTTTGTGAACTAAACGAGTATTAAATGTGATAAATTAAATATGGAGGATAAAACCCTAATAAAACCCTAAAGTTGGCCTAGAAACCCTAAGGTGGAATCCAAGTCAATCTTGAGAGTGTTTTGGATAAACTATAACACTTGGATGTTATGCATTAATTTCAGGATATTGTTGATTGCTTGTTTGATTGTTTTGTATCATTATTGCTTGGACATCAAGATGCTTTGGATCAAGTATGTGGTTATTTATGGTTAACTGCTTTAGTTTCATGGAGATTTCTCGGATGTTTAATCAAATTGAATGCAGCCTATCTATTTGGATGTTCATATATGCAAATCATAAAGTCAATATGATTATCACAATTAAGATATAAGTGTGTATTCTCACACCTACATGCCACCCTAATGTAAGATGTAATGAGGCCAAGCCCAAGAAGGAAGACCCATGGGCACCATGAGAGGTAACCCCAGGAACCAAGCTCAAGATAGAGAAGGTGGCCTTATGATATTGCATGTCTAATGGGCACCATGAGAGGTGACCCCAGGCACCAAGCTGAGGATGGATAAGGTGGCCTTAAGTCAATGACAAGAGAGAAACCCTAAAGGGGGGGTATCCAAGGTTAGGGAAAATGCGGTGGAGAATGTCACATTGAAAGCGTAAATTGACTTGTTAATTAACTTGATTGTGATATTTAGATTGTTAGCCATATAGGTGAAATTTTGGTTGTCCCCACATACCGGCATATTCACTTATATTGACTGGCGTTTTGTTTGTCGGCGTTTTAGGTACAATATGGAAAAGGATAAATAGTAAAGTGGCATATTATGAAAATAACAATTAAAGTGCAGGGAGGATTAGTTAGAATAGATTGAAGATGTGGATAGAAGTTAGATAGCCAAACTTTTTAAAAGGTATGCAAAGTTTTATTTTATTCCTGCTTTCAGTATAGTTTTGTAGAATTTTATAATTATTATTGATATTTGTCGAACCTTTGATCCTGTTTGTTGGGATAATGGCTCTGACGTCTTGGTCTCCCTTAATTGGCGGTTACCGGGAGGCAGGGTTGTTACACTTGTAGTAATGACCTATTTTCAAATTAGTCATTTAATTAGGGTTTACTTGGATGATTGTATGCTTAACTAAGTTCATCATTGTTCAAATCTTTATTAGTGATGGTAGTTAAGATTTTATGTTTTAAATATAATGAGAAGGTTTAATCATACTTTGATTCACATAATTAGGGTTAAGATTTAGAAACCCTAATCGGCCCAAATTATTGTTTTGGTGACATATGAATACATAATTTGATAAGTATAGTGTCTCACTAAATCATTTTTCCTAATTTATATGTAAATCTGATTTAATTCAAATTTGGATATGATTTATATATATCAAATTTTATCACTACTGAAAAATATCAGAATTTTTGAAGAATGTTCTGACTTGTTTGCCGATCGAGTTTCAAACTCGTCTGAAAATATTTTCATGTTGATATAGAAGTGTGGTAATTGAATTTTATATATTTATTGCTATATCCAATTGAAATCAAATTTTAATTATAGTTGAAAAACTTCATTATAGAGATGATATTAAACTAGAGAAATTTTTGGATGATTTTTTATCTCTACTGAGAGGGGTGTCGGTCGAGTTCTATGAAGGACAAACTCGAATGACCATGCTGCAGACTACAATATAGCAGTGAGTATTTAATTTTTATTTATTTATTGGTAAATAAAATGATCTAAATTTTTTTTGTTGCTTAAAACTCAATTTCAGACATCGTATTAAAGTTTCATAATTTTAGGATGATTTTTGAGTTCTGAAAAGTGTGGTGTCATTCAAGTTTATAACTCAGCTGACCAACCAGTCTGAGAAAAATAAAAATACATTGAAGGGCTTGTTTGTAATTGTTCTAAGCACCTCAATTCATCAATTTCACTAACCTAACACACAAGGAGCTCTCATAACTTCACATTTGTGATGCCCCGATCCCCGTGCCATCTCTAATGACCCCGGAGACCAGGGAGACACCTACGGTAAACCAACCATAACCTTTTCTTTACTTAGTTACTTAGAATTAACTTAAAGGAAAAACATAATAGCTTGAATAACATTGGATCATAATAAAATTGTGGAAGCAACTTACCATTAACCTTACTCAGAAGAAAAACAAACTTACATGACATATTACATTGTTTATGCAAAAAGTAAAACACAAAAAATAACTAAAATCTAAACTACATATTACATTACATTCTCTCACTACCACACCACATGCCCAAGGACCGAGGGGAAAGGAATAAGAGACCTTTATATAACTATGAACTGCCTTCTAAGAACTTGGGTGATATGATTCTTCAGCTTCCTCGTGTTGACAATGACCTGAAAAATGTTTCAGTAGGATGGTGAGCTACTGGCTCAATGAATAAAATTTCACTCGACCATCACAGATAACTCATTTCATGTTATTAATTGGAATAAAATACAAGATAATACTATACTAAGCAGATCTAAACAATATAATTTAAATGAAAGGAGATGTCAACATATCATTAAGATAACAACTGCTGCAAATTTATAGATACGATTCAATAACATAGAATACAAAAATTTCATTTAAAGGACAACTGTTGTGAAACTAACTCAAATTTTTCTTAACTCATTAACTTATAAGAAACTCTGTGAACCTATATGAACATATTTTATCTTATGCCCTGATCATATTCAGTGTACTCTACATATGAAGACTCGTAGCAAACTATGATCTGACCATATAAGACTTAGCTAACACCCTAGGATAGCTAAGTCTGACTACTCTCCTAGTCTGCAACAGGGAAACTGGCTCTCTATCCTTGGCACTCCTATTATGCCATAAAGTTGACTCCTCTAACTTGAGCACACAGGCAGAGAGTCAAGCCACCTATTGGATTTTTCTGTACTCTAATGTCACCAAAACTTATGGTTGATGTTGGACACGCTTTTCTGTATTCTAGTGCCACCAGGACTTCTAGTTGATGTAGGACACTGCAAACTATAATTTAAGGAGACTTTCACTAGGGATTTGTCCCCCCGTGCCACTTGATAGCACATTCTGACCCCCATATATTGGACGCTTCTAGGGTTAGTTCATTTCACCCCTAAGGAGCAGACCTCACATAGGGGTTCTACGGTGTTAGGGCCCTTAAATCTATCATTTTATTATTTCCTAGAAAACTCTTACTATGTTGAACCTTTTTCTTACTTATACTCGACTCTGGTATTTCTATGGCATCTCGTCAATTTAATTTCAATTCAAATCAAAACATGAATATCATTCTGGACCTAACAGAGAAGCATACTCAAAAACATTGTAATTTACTAAGTAATCCATATACCATGCATGCAGATAGATTGAAATTTCTTAAATAAACTAAACTCATATCAACTTGGCTCATATACACTGGAAATATACAATTGATCATCATAACACACTAACAAGACTTAATTACTCGATATATTTGAAATCCTCATTAGCACTTGTAAATTATCTGTAATTCCTCGAAAATCGAGCACATCAACCCAAATTCTAAGTTATGCATTACATAACTCAATTAAAAGTCAATTACTTGTCATCGCATGAATTATTAATATTAATTGAGAATTTCAAATGATTTCTTTGAGAAATGTGTCAATTTGTATAATTATTAATACACTCACATTAAATATAACTGAGGGTGTGCAACCAAGTTTCTATTGAACCCTTTTCATGTCATTGTCATATCTTTGAAATTGTACATCTATTGAATTACAAAAAAAAGCATACAGACTGGGTTTATACTGAAACAATACAACTACTGGTCATATGCTACAGATTCCAACGTTTAAACTGAGAAAATTAGGTTTTAATCAATCATGCAGTGCTAGTAATCCAAATCACACATATCAATCAAACAATTAGTGTCGTACAAACATAATTAAGAAATTTGTGTAAATTAGAAATCTGGCAATGTCATCACTGCACGACACTTGGGTAAGCGATGTTACCTATGAATAACACTGATTCAACCAAAAACACCTGATTGTTGGAGTTATACATGCTTAGTGAGTGAAGTTCTACTCCCAACGGGTGAGGTGACAACAATTCAACTAGAAATGCATGCAGAGTCCTGTTTTCGGGCGTCAGCGGGGTCGTCTTCTACCTTCGAACAGCCCTGGTTCAGACCTACTTCATGAATAGATGGAAATGAGCTGAGCTACGTGTTGCTGCTCACGGCTAGGGTTGTGGATCCTTATCTTGGGCTCAAGGATGAACCCGACAAGGATGCTTGGTGTTGCTACTTGTACCCAAATGGCTTCCTAGCCGTTGTTGTAGCTATTTCTTCTCTTGCTAGATGGGGTGCTGCCCCTTGCTAATTGAGTCACAGGTGGGCACAATAAGGGTGGGGATGAGAGGTAGATGAAGGAGAAGGAAGGTGTCCTAGCTAGCTCAGAGCTTTGGGAGCCAAAAAATGCCGCTCCCCTCCCCCTTTCCTGCTCGATCGGTCTACATTGTTGTTGTGTTGGTCGGCTTCCCTTGCAGGTTGAGGTCGCTAGAGCGTGTGGATGAGGAGGGGAAAGACGGAGGAAGGATAAGGTAGAAGAGGGAGGAGGTAGCACGCACTGCTGGATCGAGTCTATGGAGGCCTAACATCGCCTGTCCCCTTCTTCTTCAGCTAGTTGATCGGGTACTTGCTGAGAGCGCTGGCTTCAGTTGGTGCTTGCATCGATCAGGAAGAAATGAAGATAAGGGAAAGGGAAAGGTTAATAACCAATTAATGGAAAAATTGCAGATTTGAACCAAGGAACTCAAAAATGCCGTATCTTTTGCTTCAGATGTCCGAATCGAGCGTTTTTTTTGCAAAATTTCATGCACAAAATTCACTATGACCTCAAAGAAAGAAAACATACTAATTATCTTGTCTCAGCTAATCAAAACAATAATTGCATCTGTGAACACTTATATTATCTTAATCAACATGATGGTGCACTAATCACTATACTTACTGATTAAGCTCAAAGTGGGTCATAACAATCTCCCTTCCTTATAAGAATTTCATAACAAAATTCCTAAAAGAGAAAAGGAAACTTGTTACGCATCTCAGACTCAAGCTCCCACATGGCTTCCTCTAGGTTATTGTTCATCCACAAAACTTTCACTAATGGAATCTCACGATTCTTGAGCTTCTTGATACTCCAATCAACTATCTGAATAGGTCCTTCAACATAGGACACATCTGATCTGAGTTGTGTAGGTTCTGGGTCCACTATCTTCTCTGTACTAGGGTAACACTTCTTCAACATCGATACATGAAACACATCATGTAGATTAGCCATATCGGATGGAAAATCCAACCTGTAGGCTATAGGTCCAATCCTCTGAATGATAGGATATGGGCCAATAAACCTAGGGAAATAGTTTGCCTCTCTTTCCAAACCTTAACACTCATTTCCATGGTGAAACTTTCAAATACACCTCATCACCAACCTCAAACTCAAGAGTTCTACGTCTCTTCTCAGTGTAACTCTTTTGCCTCTCCTGTGCATATTTCAACTATTCTCTAATCACTTTAATCTATTTTGTAGTCAAATCCACTATCTCTGGTCCAAGAATCTCTTTTTCACCCACCTCGTACCAACATATAGGTGATCTACACTTTCTGCCATACAGAGCTTCATACTGGGCCATACCAAGATTGGAATGGTGACTATTGTTGTAGGAAAACTGCATAAGGCTCAAGTGTTCTTCCCAACTTCCACTAAAATGCAAGACACATGCTCTCAACATGTCCTCAAGAGTCTAAATGGTCCTCTCTGACTGGCCATCTGTCTGCGGGTGAAAAGTTGTATTGAACCTCAACTTTTTGCCCAAAGCACGATGTAACTGATTCCAAAACCTAGAGGTGAACTTAGGATTTCTATCTGATATAATTGAAACTGGGATACCATGTAGCCTGACTATCTCATCCACATATATCTTATCCAACTTCAATACATCAAAGGTTGACTTAATAGGAAGAAATTGAGAAGACTTAGTCAGTCTATCCAGAATCACCCATATTGAGTCACAACCTCTAGCCACATACTCAGCTAGATCCTTCTTCATACCTGATCACCAGTACAACTCCTTCAGATTCATATACATCTTAGTGTTGCCTGGATGCATAGCGTACATTGATGCATGCACTTCCTCAAGAATCCTTTCTTTCAAATCACTATCTCCAGGTACACACAACATATCATGCTAATACAGCAAACCATGATATGAAAACTTGAACTCTGGTCTATTTCCCTCTGTCATATCCTGCATGATCTCCTATAACTCATTGTCACTCTACTAAAGTTCCTTGATCTGATCATAAAAAGTAGGCTTGACTTGCATATGTGCAATCAAACTACTCTGCTCTGTCACCCTTAAGTCTAAGTTCAACTTCTGCATCTCTACTAGCAGGTCTCTCATGAAGCATGCCATAGAGAATACATCTACTATTGAACTTGACTACTTGCTGAGGGAATCTTCTACCACATTCACATTACTGGGATGATAATCTATCATCACAAAATAATCCTTGATCAATTCTAACCATCTCTATTGTCTAAGATTCAGATCCTTCTGGGTGAAAATATATTTCAAACTATTATGATCTGTAAACACCTGACATGCTTCTCCATAAAGATAGTGACACCATGTCTTAAGAGCATGAACTACAATAGCTAACTCCAAATCATATGTCGGGTAATTCTCCTCATTCTTCTTAAGATGTCCAGATGAATAAGTTACTACTTTGCCTTCCTACATCAACACACAGCCTAAGCCTTTCCTGGAAGCATCACAAAACACTATGTAACCTTTACCTATCTCGGGCAGTATAAACACTGGTGTTGTAATCAACCTCTTCTTCAAGATCTGAAAACTCTTCTCACAGTTGTCTGACTAGACAAACGATGCATTCTTTCTCGTTAAGCATATCAGAGGTGACGCTACAACACTGAAGTTCTAGATGAACCTCCTGTAGTAACCTACAAATCATAAGAAGCTTCTGATCTTAGTAGGATTCTTAGGCTGCTTCCACTGTAGAACAGACTCGAGTTTCTTAGGGTCAACACTTACTCCATCTCCTGAGATGACATGTCCAAGAAAAGACACCTCAGTTAACCAGAACTCACACTTACTGAACTTAGCATATAACTAGTGTTGTCTCAACAACTATAATGATATCCTCAGATGCTGCTCATGATACTCATCATCTCTGGAGTAGATTAAAATGTCATCTATGAAAAGTACTATGAAATGATCCAAGAACGGCTTGAAAATCCGATTCATCATATCCATGAAAGTTGCTGGGGAATTAGTCAGTCCAAATGAAATGACTAGAAACTCATAATGCCCATATGTTGTTCTGAAATCCGACTTAGGAATATCTAAAGTCTTTATCCTCAAGTAATGATACCCAGATCTCAAGTCTATCTTAGAAAACATCTTCGCTCCATGCAACTAATCAAACAGATCGTCTATCCTTGGCAATGGGTACTTCTTCTAGATGATGATCTTATTCAACTGTCTGTAGTCTATACATAACCTCATAGTACCATCTTTCTTCTTCATAAACAAGACTGGAGCTTCCCATGGTGAAGAACTAAGTAGAATGAAACCCTTATCCAGTAATTCATGTAATCGAATCTTGAGTTCCTTCAACTCTATAGGTGCCATTCTGTACGCTGGTAGCGATGTAGGTTGACTACCTGGAAACACCTGGATCTCAAAGTCTATCTCTTTTTCAGGAGGTATACTTGGCAACTCATCTGGAAAAACATCTGGGAACTCACAGACTATTGGCACATCCCATAGACTAATGGTTCTCTTCTCAGCTCTAGTATCTACTACATGTGCCAAAAATGCCTCACAACCTCTTTGCAACATCTTATCAACTACAACAATTGATATGATACACATAGGTAAAACTTTCATGTCACCAGAAAAGACAAGAAAATCCACCCTGTTGAAAGACAACCTCCTTCTTCCAATAATTGAGCTGAACTTGAGACGTCTCTAGGAAATCCATACCCAAAATAACTTGAAAAGAGTTAACATCTAGGCGTATAAGATTAACCTTGATGGTGTAACCACCAAAGGTCAACAAACATCTGGGACAAAACTTTGTCAACACTGTCAGTTCACCTAACAGAATCCTCAACAACAACTCAATGGGTAACTCATGGGTTAATAGGTTAACTCACATGCTAAAGAACTCTGTATAAATGAGTGAGTAGCACCCGAATCTATCAAAACTATAACTAAAATGTTGTTAAAGAAAATCATTTCTCCTGTAATTACTCGAGAAGAAACAATACCTTCTTGTGGTGTCAAAGAGAAGAAGCGTCATGAAGCTCTTCCTCTCCCACGATGTCCTTGTTGTCCTTCCCTAGCACTGGGTGCTGCATCACCTCGGGAACTTGAAGCTACAGAGGAACTGGGTCCTCCAGCTGGATCCTGTCTCGGGACATTCTGGTACTGTGACTGGGAGCCATGTGGTGCCACTTGTTGAAGCTGAGGACATTGCCTTCTAATGTTTCCAACCTGTCCGTAGTTGTGACAACCCTGAACATCTGCACCCCAACACTGACCAGAGTGCGGCTTCCCATAGATATCACACCTTGGTACCTCTCTCCTTGGTGGACCTGTCACTGAAGCTGATGATCCAGATGACCTTCCTCTTGGCATATTTCTCCATCTCCCTAGATTAGATCTTCCCCTACTTTGAGAAGATATCACATCTTCAGATCCTTGTTTACTGAAACAGCCAAAACCACATCCAAGCTTCGAGAAGAACCCACAACCACTTCCTTGGTGACCACTACTAGGTTGTCCTCTGTCGAAGTCTCTAGGTCTCTTTCTATTCTCATAATTCTTATCAACATTCACAGACTCCTCTACACATCTTGTTGCCTCAAGAAATTCTCTGAACTTCTCTATGTCTCTTTGGCCAGTTGCAGCTATACTATGTCGAATTTCGGGCATCAATCCTTCTTGGAATCTTCTACACTTTTCCACATAGTCTGGGATGAGCTGCGGGCAAAAATTTGCCAACCTGGTGAAATATGCCTCGTACTCCACTGACATATTCCCTTGTCTGATGTTCTGTTGTTGTCTTGTCTTCTCACTCAGAAAGGTAGGTGGGTAGTACTTAAGATGGAATTCATCAACAAAATCCTTCCAAGTCAATACCATGTTCCTTCTTTTATCTTCCACTCCACACCACCAGAGCTCTGCATCACCTTTAAGCAAATAAACAACATGATCGATTTGTCTTTCCTCAGACAGCGCCATCAAACAGAACACTTTCTCTAACTATCTCAGCCATTCATTTGCATAATACTATACTGCATAGATCTAAACAATATAATTTAAACGACAGGAGATGTCAACATTTCATTAAGATAACAACTACTGCAAAGCTATAGATATGATTAAATAATAGAGAATACTAAAATTTCATTTAAAGGACAACTGCTGTGAAACTAGCTCAAATATTTCTTAACTCTTTAACTTATAAGAAACTCTATGAACCTATATGAACATATTTTATCTTATGCCCTGATCATATGTAGTCTACTATAAATATGAAGACTCGTAGAGAACTACGATCCCACCGTATAAGACTTAGCTGACACCCCGAGATAGCTAAGTCTGACTACTCTCCTGGTCTACAACAGGGAAACTAGCTCTCTAGCTTTGACACTCCTATTGTGTCATAAAATGGACTCATCCTCTAACCTCAGCACACATGCAGAGAGTCAAGCCACCTATTGGCTTTTTCTATGCTCTAGTGCCACCAGGACTTCTGGTTGATGTTGGACACACTTTTCTGTACTCTAGTGCCACCAGGACTTCTGGTTGATGTTGGACACTATAAACTATAATTTAAGGAGACTTCCACTAGGGATTCATCCCCTCGTTCCACCTGATAGCACGTTCCAAACCCAGTATACTAGAAACTTCTAGGGTTAGGTCATTTTACCCCTAAGGCACAGACCTCACATAGGGGTTCTACGATGTCAGGGCCCTTAAATCTATAATTTTATTATTTCCTAGAAAACTCTTACTATGTTGAACCTTTTTCTCACTTATACTCGACTTTGGTTTTTCTATGGCATCTCGTCTATTTAATTTTAGTTCAAATCCCAACATGAATATAAGTCTAAACTTCACGGAGCAGTATACTAAAAAACATTGTAATTTACTGAGTAATCCATATATCATGCATGCAGACAGATTGAAATTTCTTGAAATAAACTACTCATATCAACTTGGTTCATATACGTTGGAATTATACAATTGATCATCATATCCCACTAACAAGAGTTAATTACTCGATGTATTCGAAATCATCAGTAGCACTTGTAAATTATCTATAATTCCTCAAAAATCAAGCACATCAACCCAAATTCTAAGTTATGCATCACATAACGCAATTAAAAATCAATTACTTGTCATGGCATGAATTATTAATATTAATTGAGAATTCAAATGATTTCTTTGAGAAACGTGTCAATTCATATAATCATTAATACACTCACATTAAATATAATCAGGGGTGTGAAAGTAGGTTTCAATTGAACCCTTTTCATGTCATTGTCATTTCTTTGAAATCATACATCTATTAAATTACAAAAAAATGTACAACCTAGGTTTATACTGAAACCGTACAACTACTGGTCGTATGCTACTGATTCCAACTTTTAAACTGAGAAAATTAGGTTTTAATCAATCATGCAGTACCAGAAATCCAAATCACACATATCAATCAAACAATTAGTGTTGTGCAAACATAATTAAGAAATTTGTGCAAATTAGACATCAGATTATGTCGTTACTACAGGGCACTTGGGTAAGCGTTGTTACCCATGAATAACACTGATTCAACCAAAAAACCTGATTGTTGGAGTTATACGTGCTTAGTGATTGAAATTCTACTCACAGTGGGTGAGGTGACCGCAATTCAACTGGAAACGCATCCATAGACCTATTTCTGGGCGTCAAGAGGGTCGTCTTCTACCTTCAAACAACCTTGGTTTGGACATGCTTCATGAATATATGGAAAGGAGTTGAGCTAGGCATTGTTGCTCATGACTAGGGATGTGGATCCTTGTCTTGGGCTCAATGATGAACCTGACAATGATGCTTGGTGTTGCTGCTTGCACCCAAATTGCTTCCAAGTTGTTGTTACAGCTGTCGCTACTCTTGCTAGATTGGACACCGCCCCTTGCTAGTTGAGGCGTAGGTGGGCACAATAAGGGCGGGGATGAGATGTAGATGAAGGAGAAGGAAGGTGGTCTAGCTAGCTCATAGCTTTGCGAGCGAAAAACTTCCCTGCCCCTCCCCCTTTCCTTCTCGATCGGGCCACACTACTGTTGTACTGGTCGGCTACCCTTGCAGGTCGAGGCCGCTAGGGCGAGGATGTGGAGGGGAAAGACGGAGGAAGGAGAAGGTAGAGGAGGGAGGAGGGAGCTCACACTGCTGGATCGAGGCTATAGGCCCAACATCACCAACCCCCTTCTCCTTCAGCTAGTCAATCGGGCAGCTGCTGAGAGTGCTAGCTTCAGACAGTGCTTGCATCAATTAGGAAAAAATGAAGATAAGGGAAAGGGAAAGGTTAATAACCAATTAATGGAAATATTGTAGATTTGGACCAAGGAACTCGAAAATGCCGTATCTTTTGCCTCGGATTTCCGAATCAAGTGATTTTTTTTGCAAAATTGCAAGCACAAAATTCACTACGACCTCAAAGCAAGGAAACATACTAATTATCTTGTCTCAGCTAATCAAAATACTAATCGCATATGTGAACACTTATCTTAACTTAATCAACATGATGATACACTAATCACTATACTTACTGATTAAGCTCAGAGTGGGTCATAACATCATTCCTATCAAAGAAATGAAATTATATAGAGAGAGTGAAGAGATAGGGTTTTGAGAAGAGAAAGTGGAGGAGATGTTGACCTAGGGTTTCTCTATCCAAGATATGATGAAATCAAGTAAGTTTAGCTTCTTTGCATAACATTTCATGGTGAATCTTCTCTCAAATGTCAAGATTCTATCCCTCCTCTGATTTGATTCAAATTTACATCAAATCTCCCCTTTTTGTCACTCTTTCTCTTCTAATCCCCATTTCTAGGGATTCCAAGTTGAGATGAGAAAGAATTGGATTCATTTGCTAGAGTTTGATTGGGTTTCCAAAACTTCATAAGTTGAACTATGTTTTTAAGGTTCTTGGCACCTGAGGTGAGTATTTTTCTCCCTCTAAGTTCTGTATTCATGTTGAAATACTAATTCTATTCAGCTAAAATAATCAAAAACCTTGCTTGTATATGTATGTGATTGGATATTAATTTAGAAAAGATATTGGGGGATCCAATTCTACTAATTTTGATTATTTATCATTGATTGGAACTTGATTAGTTCTTGATATATTGATTGAGGATCCATGGATAATCTTATGGGTAGATGACTATGCTATTTCATGTGAATTTTGCCTAAAAATCAACCCAATGGTTGATATGCTTCGAATTGAATTGCATGTACAAAATCATATTTGAATTGTACTAGATTGTATTATACAAGTGTATTATTGAATGTTAATGGAATTGAATATAATATACATATAAGGATCAATATGAGGTGACCACATATCCTGATTAGGGTTTATGTTGTGGAAGTGAATCAAATGAGTCAATTAATCAATGTATACTTATGATTGATGAATGGAATATGTGAAAATGGAAACTAGGGTTTCCATGTGTGTGAATAGTCCTAATGAACATCTATGCATCATTATGAAATTACTTAGTGATATGGATCTTATGATGTGTTGAACTAAGGATGACTTCTTGAAAACTGTAGATGTTTAGTATAAACAAGATTATGAGTGATGAAGCTAAAACTTATATATGATGTGAATGCTTAATGTAAGTATTAATACTTCAATTAAAGATGATGAGTCTTACTAATATGATCTAAGCCTAATTCATATGTTTTAGTATATTAAAGAATCATCATTGTTGATTATAGGAATGACATTAGTAGCCAATGGCATGGTACACTTATCTAAATATAAGAGACAATATGAGCAAGATTTACTTAAATGGTGATTGCAAAATAAAGATGCAACTAATTAAGATAGTATGATGAAGTATTATATATTTTATTTTAATTACATGTGGCTTAACCCAAGTTAAATGAAATATACTAAGAACTGTAATTTGATCAATGTTAAGTAGAAGAGAAGCATTTTATGTAAAGTGAATCAAGAAAGAATTGTTCGAATAATGTAATGAACATGAAATGAAAGAAGTTGAGACTACAGAACATAAAATGAAGGAAAAAGATGGGAATTAGTAAATTATCCTAAGAATGTAACTATTACCCTAAAATGATGAGTTTGATGATGTTAGTGAATGATATTCTCAAATGAGGGATTAAGGTATGCACATAATTGTAGTTGAATTTGAATAAAAGATGAAATTCTAGTATTTGAATTGATTTATAAGAATGTGTTCTTGAATTGTGACTTGTACTCTGAGAATGGACTAATAGTACAAACTTCAAATGATAGACAACATGTGTTGATTAGTAACCCCATCTGAAGAATGTGAAATAAAAGAGGAAGAGAACTAAGTCTGTTATAGATGTATATGCATAAAATTTATTTGCATCTATTGAGATTGGATGGAATAAGCATATGTTGTATGATAAATCTACTCTGAGTATGATGATGTCGATATGCTTTTACTATTGCTAGTTCTAATGCCTCTGCTAATATTTGTTAAGAATGGTGATATACAATGAACTGATAAGGAATATGTTGAAATGGAATCTAAAATGCACTCCTTACATTTGAGAAACCCTGATAAGGATAAATGTTGCATAATGAGATTATGTCTAGGGATGAAATCCCATTGATGATGATAAAACTCCAATGGGGTAAATGCTAAACAATAAGATTATGTCTCGGGCTGAAAATCCATTGTTGATGATTTCTATGAGATGATGTAGAAGATAGAAATAATCATATGTGTTTCAATATATAGATTTATTATGCTTCTTGTTTTGATCTTTTTCCTTATTGATAAATTTAATCTGTTTCATGTTATTCTAGTAACATGAGAATACATAGATATGATATATGATGGAACATCTAGTTATGTTCCCTGAACACCGTGAGTTTCCCCCGAGGACCACACTGGGGAAACAAAACATATATCCTTGTAGTAATCGATGAATTATGAGAAGGATTTTTGGAATGTGGATTGAGACCTTAAACGTTAGACCACCAAGAATTAGGAGCGAGTCATGTGGAGTGGCTCTGGCCCTAAATCCTTATTGTGAAAGTCTATGTCCCGATGGAATAGACTCTGATGAAATGAAATATGTGAAATGTGAAATGAAAAATATGTATAATATTGTGATATGTGATATATTGTTTTGCTGGTTCATATCTCGTGTACCTGAGATGACAACGTGAGCCACTTTAGGCAACCCTGATGTGTCCAGGGTTTGTTGTTAATAAGTTAGGGTGGCCAGCTAAATCCTAAGATAGTGATGATGAGTCGTTGACACGAGAATCAGTCATGATGACTTCTACTTGGTGAGGTACAAGCCAAGTAGTTTCAGGGAAAATGAATAAAAGATAATAAACCATGTTGAACTTGATTTGAATGATTATTATATTCCTTGTACTACTAGTTGATGATTTGTCATTGTTGATTAAGCTTCATGTTGTGGAAAGTAATCAGGTTGCTATGGACATTTTCTTTTTCATATTATGATCTGTCATGCTGACAAATTATAAATGTTGGGATTTATATCCATTTTGAATATGAATTGGATTGCTTGCTATTTGATAGTATTGTTTTGTAGATATGTATTATGTGTACTTCAACTTCAAGACTGCATGATGTGTTCCTAGTTTAACTGATGGAGTGTCACAAATTTGATGTTACTATTATGTATTGATTCAAAATGCTTAGAACTTGACTTATTTCTCATGCAGCAGGGTTCTTAATTTGAACTAAGAAGTATCTGCTGATTTGTTCATAGATATGCCCTAAAAAGTTATTTCAAAGGTAAAATTAGTTTAAGTGATTACCATATTTGTTGTTAGATTACCATTATAAGATAGATTTGACTTATGATAGAACTATTTGCTAGAATTTTTAATATATACATGTTTCTGTTAAGTTTATTATACTTAATTTGATGTCGATGTGTGTACCTAGTTGGAGTGGGAGTTATCCACTCACCGGGGCTCTATATGAGTCTCATGAGGTTGTTTCAAATGTTTTTAGGTATAATGGTATCCAACGGAGAGGTTGTCACAAAGAAGATATATATATCATAATCAAGATAGATTAGAATGTCCATGTACTCTCTCTTTCCTGGGATGGGTTGTAGACTATGTTTGTTCAACAATGTACATGTATCTGATGTAAACTGAACCGCATATGAGAATAAGATTTGACTCTAGTTTAAATGGAGTTGAGTAAGATTTGTGATATCTAAATGTGATGTCCTTGATGTGACATTGATTTATGAATTTGTGAAGAAAGAAAAAGGAAAACATTTATTTGTGTTTTTCATATATTGTTTAATCGCCTTTGTTAAAAATTCATTATTTTATTTCATAATTTGGGTTTAGGTTTTGGGATTATCTCTAATGGTTGGTATTTATGCTGATCAAAGGAGTGGGTCTTGACACTTGTCATGAGCAGTTTCTCTCACAAAATGACAACCATGGAGAAGAAGATGGGGTAGAAGGTCTAAGGATAACACCATAGAGTAAAGATAAACACTCTCCAAGGTTGAAGATGACCGATGATCACCACAAACTACACATGAAAGATTGAACCACATTTAAAGCACCAAGAGGAACTTATTCTTGCTCCACCAAGATACAATGTCAAGCACAAGGGAAGGGAGGAAGAAGATGGATGAAAAAGATCACTTGCATGAAGAAAAGAGGGTTTCTATAACAAAGGAGGAGCGAGGAAAGGCAAGGGATGAGGTGTCTAAGGGACACTTGTCCACTCAAGAAACTAACATGCAACCACTTAAATCCCACATGCAAGATATGGTGATACACTCTAGGTTAGATCTCGACAACCTAGACCATCCAACACCTATGCCATGGTCATGAACCACCCATGGTCGTGACACAACTCTCAACACATCAAGGTGGTGATAGGGGTCACCATACACAACCTAGGTTGAAACACTCCACACCAAGCTATTGTCCCAACCCAAGAAAATCTAGGTCATGACCACCACACCTAAGGGAGGTGTCTCGACCATGAAACCCTCCAACAAAGCCCTAAGTCACGACCAATGTCGAGACCAACCAAAAAGCATCACAATGTAAAGGCACACAAACCCTAAAAACCCTAATCACCACTAGGGGTGACACCAGTCAACTAAGAGTCAAACAAGGCACCCCAAAGCACCACACTCTCCTCATGGAGCCATGATAGAGAAGGAACACTGTAGAGGTGGAAAATTAAAGGAATATACTCACAAATGGGTAATCTACAATTTTCACTAAAAGAAGTACACAAAGCACAAACAACATCCAAACAAGCTCTCCAAAATCCCTAAGATCATCTCAAAGGACCAGAGCAAGGTTCTAAGCACATCATAAAGGTGAAGAAAATATGGTTACCCCATAGCACAGGTCAGGGTCTTACACATATGATCAAAGAATACAAATAATAAAGAATAGTAAATGTGAGGGAAGTAGGAAAAGATCAAAGCTAAACTAATTAGCCACTTATCATTAGCTTGATGCATCAACAAGACACCCAACCAATTGTCTTGATTGTATGTGACTTAGGAACACAACATGGGACTTTAAAATTTATATGAACACAATGAACACACTTTTAAACAAATTCATAAGTGCAATAGTTCAGGAGTAGTATAGGAGTGGTAAGTCAGGTCAAACCCTAGGAAAAGAGTGGGCACTAGATCTAGGTTAGTTTTGGGCTAGGTTTCTACTACAGAGTCTCTAGTTGAAGGGTTTTAAGTTGGTTTTTTTAATTGCTCTAAGGGTGAACAAGAAGACAATTAAAGGAAGGCAAACAAGATCAAAGCCTAAGCTAGCCTTAGACGATTTAATTCTAATGAGGAAGGAAAGAAAAACTAAGAAATGGAAGGACAATGTTACACTATGGAAAACCACAACAAGTTAACACTATAATAAACTAGCTATTAAGACTAAAAGGAAATTAAAGAACAACTAACTTGGAAAGTAAAGAGATTATTTAATCAAGTATTAATTAAGAAATAAGGCAAATTAGGGTTTTAATGCAATAATAGGAAGTGTTGACTATTTGGGGGAATCTACTTTTCAATTGAGTTTTGGGATATAACATGCAAATATCACTCTTTAATTTAGATTGGCAAACCAAACAACAAGATAGATATTTTGGAATTTCCCTAAATTGTTAATTGGCCATGTATGGGGTAGTCTGTGTATAGGGGAACTAGTCTCTATCACTTCCAATCCACCCTTGTGAGGATAACTTGGATTAGCGTTTAGGTGGAATTCTATTAGGATCTAATCAAGTCTAGGTTTCTAAGATAGAACACTACTACATAAACAACCTTTGGCGTCGGTTGTTTAACCCCCTTTGGCGACGGTTTTCAAGCGACGCCTATGTGGGCGCCGCTAAAGGTCGAACTCTTTGGCGTCAGTTTTCTAACCGACGCCTATCTGACATATTGGCGTCGATTATATATAGTTGGCCGACGTCTACAAGGTTCGCGCCACAAAAAAGAGCACCACCTAGGACACTTTCTGCGTCGGTTAACAACTTAACAACCGACGCCATACACCCAGACGACACGGTCGTGCTTCGCTGCACAACCGTGTTTAGTACTATAGGCGTCGGTTATATACTAATAAGCGACACCTTTTCCACCACGGCCGTGCTATCCTGAACGGTCAGGTTGTTTGTCATATTAGGCGTCAGTTTTTATCTAATAACCGACATTGTAGGCCTTTGATGACGGTGTTCTATAAAGAACTGACGCCTATACTTTAATTTTTTTTAATTAGTTTGCAGGCCTGCTGTGGCTGGTCAGTAGGATGAGAACCTGCAGTTCAGTTTTCTGAACTACAGGTTTACGACATCCATTGATATCAGCCTACAAACAGGCCACAAACCTGCAAAATCAACAAATATTTTTTCACACAAGTAGATACATTCAGACATCAATTCAATTCTCACATTCACACATGTAGAAACATTCAAATACATGTAGAAACATTCAGACATGTATAAACATTCAGAAATATTCATTTATGAAATATCAGTCAGCATCGCTATCAGCATCCCAATTATATCTTACAATCGCCACTGCTTGTATGGCTTTTTCCCATTCTTCTCTTATTTCATTTAATGCTTCCATCGTATATGGAACATGTACATTTTTTAAGCGTTTACCTATAGTGTGGTCAGTTTTAAACACCTGCAAAGAGAATGATGTATATATAAGTAATAATATAAAAATAAGATTGATATATTTCATACTAACTAATGAGACTATATATAATACCTCATGTATGGTATTAATATCCAATGTGGCATGTCGGATAATCATCTGCATAAATCGCATCACATAGTATGTGCATGCCCAGTCGTTGTCTTGTGTAGCGCACTATAAATTGAAACATACAAAATATTAAAAAATACAACTAAGCACAGTTCACATAAATAATATATACATTGGAGTCGGGAACTTACTTTTATGTTCTCCCAAATTATTGGCTAGTTCTTTCTCCTTGGGACATTTACTCCAGCATTTTTGAATGCATCTAAACCCCTACATGTTAATGTAACACAGTAAATTGCATAATTAAATAGTAATGTAATAACAGATGTTAACGGATATAAAAATGAAATATTTCTCACCAGAATAATGGCATTCTCAATATGTGTCCAATTTTAGTGTTCAATGTACTTCCCGCAGGATCTAGATAATAAACAGTGAACGTCCCAGGGAAAATAACTAGTAACACCCAATGTCTACTGCTAGAGGTAAAAAAATTAAAAATTAATAACTCAAAATGCACAATAAAAATGGAATTTTCTTGAAGTCCAAATTATAAATAAAGTAAACTTACTTGACATTGAATGGAGCTATTATTATCGTCTTCTTTTTCTGACCGAAAATTGTAAAAGCATATATACAGTATTGTTGAACACTACCTGGGTCTTTAGCTACCATACTAATCAATGATGGAATCAAAAATCCCATATGATCAAATGCAAATTGTTTGCATTGATCTTCGACTAAGTAGTTGTAAAACATGTATTATGTATGCATTAATATATAAGAAACTTGATCACCGGATCTTACACAAGGTATATGGATGTATAAACAAGATCTCACCTTATCCATGTCTCTATCATTGATGTATTCAGCCAATCATACATAAACAACTCAATCATATCTTGTATAAATAAAGAGCTATCATATGATTGACCTGCATAATCTGCTTCTAAACAAGCAGGACCTAACGGGTATTTTAGGTCAGTTGGAACCCAACTTGGTAATGCAGGAAGTGGAGGTGGAGGCCTAGGTGCTCCGGGTGTCTTCTTTTTAACCTGTATATATAATTTCAGATCAGTTGACCTCATATATACACATTAACAATCTAAAGTAATGTAAATTTATCTTACAATTTCAGTAGTGTAGACGAAATCTGCTTTGGGCCACAATATCACCCTGCCTTCTGCCTCACCAAGTGTATCAATATATGGGTGGGCATATGGCAATGCAGCTTCCCTCCAATCAGGTAAGACACATATCGGGCTCACACGAACGTAGCCCTGCGGCATTGGAGTCCCATGAAACGTTGCCCCAGGAAGGGACTAGTAAGCATTCACCTCTGCAACAACATAGTCTTGCATTCTTAAGCGGCATGGCTTCAATGCCTACAAATTTACGTAAAGAATGTTATACATATATACATATCACCTTTCGAACATATCATATTGAAAAGACTAGCTACAATGTTATAAACAATACTTACAGCTGACGTGCTAGGCGATGGGTCTCCAAGATTACTCGCAGTCTGTGCATCAGGAGAAGAGTGGGTCGCCATAGGCTAATTGGAAGCCTGAGATGCCTACCACCGCACTATTTCTACCTTCACCTTCTCAACAACTATATCATTTACCTTCTTAGCAACTATATCCTCGACTCTCTTATTCTCCTATACATGGATAAAAGAAACATTAGCTTCTTATTATTGAATTCCCTTTTGCAGTAACATTCTAAAAAAAGAATAGGTTACCTCTTCTTGTGAAAGTCCCAATCTGGGTTTACGCTGGGATGGCCCAAAGAATGCTTTGATGCCCACACCAGCGCCTACACCCCTAACACGTTCAGGATGCTCTGGGTTACCCAGAGCAACTGTCAATTCATCCCTTGTGCCCTGAGGGATGAACGTCCCTTGTTTCCTCTGCTCGTGCAGCTCCCGCTAATCACCATCAACAAAAATTGGTAAGTTAACACCACAAATAATCAATATTCAAATGATTGCTCTAAGAGTTGTATTTTACCATTTTCGCAGCCGCCTCAGCAATTACGGGCTTCTTTATTTCACCCTTCTTGTTTTTCCTCCTAGCTATCCAGATATCATGGCAAGGCATGGGTGTGGTAGACTCCTGAGTAGGAGCAGACTCCTGAGTAGCCGCAGACTCCGCCTATAGTCTTTGGTGAATGCTTGCATAGCCCTTTGGACCCATAGTGTTGTCATGCACATTCAGTGCACGCCTTGCTTTTTGCGCATCACTGAGGGCCTAGTTAGTATGCACATTAATGATTTGGTTAGTAGCACTAAATGTTAATCTTGAATAGGTGAATACAACATATATTAATTAAATTGGGAGTGACGCCTAATACCTTGAATTCTTTAGATTTTCTTGAAGCAACAAAATTGTCCCAATCTTCTTTGTCCAAGAAGTTCCACAGCTCAAGGGCTGACTTCTTCTTCTTATCACCATCTTTTATGTATTCTCTGTTCAGATTTGTCCTATAGTTCCTAAGCATCTTTCCAGTGCGTTGCATCACGCTTTTACGATGCAGCTTCTCATCCAATGCAAACAGATTCTGTAAAATAGAATTCTTATTAACTAGTATCCAAAAATAGAATTGCAAATAATATAATTTGTAATCTACAAAATAGAATTGCAAATAATAATAACTCACGCATAAATCCTTCCATATCAAGTCTTTCTTCCCATGAGGAACTTTCTTGCAATTATCATACTTAACACCACATTGGCTTCGAGTGACACACCCAAGATAGTTTACAAAATTATTGCGGTTCACTCCAATTGCATTTCCTCCATTATCAAAATCCACAACCAATTTGGATCCACTACCACTCAGTGCTATTAACTTCTTCAACAGAGTGATGCCCCTTTTCTTGTTAAGTATTTGGTGCTGCGCATCAAGTTGCTCCAGTGCTTCAGTGGGTACATGTGCATCATCAACCTAAAATTTGACAAAAATAAACCCACTGAATTAGCGCAATATAGAAATATGGGATATATGACATAACTAGAAGATAATGAATTTTATAGAAATACATGATATGTTTTTACAACTTACATTGGTACCCTCGCCATGCTCGTCATGGACAGCATGCTCATCATGGACATCATGCTCATCATGGTCAGCCATCTGAAAATGTCATTAAAAAGGCAAACATTTAGCATTTGTATTAACTAGAAAAAGGCAAACATTTAGCATTTGTATTAACCAGAAAAAGGCAAACATTTAGCATTTGTGTTAACTAGCATTTGTTAAAAAATATAAACATACATGTCTCTAAAATTGTGATCTTTTATCAATTAACAATCCTTCATTGTGATCTTCGCGCACATATAAGTCATCATTAGCTTCAATATTTTGTGGAGTTGGCAACCCAACTGAGAATGGACTGGAGTCATCATACTTATCATAGTACTCTTCTTCATCTATAGGATCTTCAATGAACTGTCTTTTATCATGAAGAACAACCGACCATTTATCCTTTGCAGGATCATCGATATAGAATATTTGTTTCGCCTGTGATGCCAATATGAATGGTTCACCCTTCTCGCCAATCTTTTTAAAGTTCACCAAAGTGAAACCCAATTCATCCACTATAACTCCTTTGGTGTTATCAACCCAATTAAATTTAAAGAGAGGAATTCTGAAATCTATGTAGTCAAACTCCCATATGTCTTCAATGAAACTGTAATATGACATTTTAGCTTCATGTGGACTCTTATCCTTTGCACTTGCAAAATACATAGTCGACGCTTGAAGAGTGACCCCACTGTTTTGGATGACACTCTTATTATCTTGGTGCTTTGTGTAATATGTGAACCCATTAATGTCAAACCCTTCATAAGACATAACATTCAGTTTTGGTTTAAAGGCGAGGCATTTGATAGTTTCTGTAATATCATTTGGTGTTTGAGATAGTTGATGTATGACTTTATCTTCAAACCACTTAGTAAAAGTCTTATTATGCTCTCTAGCAAGCCACATTGAACTTGCTTGAGGATGTTGTCTCTTGATGAAATTGGTATGTTCCTCGATATAAACACTCACTTCGTCCATGTTGTGTAAAATATACAAGTGAGCTTGTTCCAACTGCTCACGGCTGATTACTTTCACCCGTGATACCAAAATTCTTTTGCCCTCCTCAATATTCTTGTCATTAACAAGAGTGTTATTACCACTCAGAAAGTCATTGCAAAAATCCATAACCTCTCTCGCCACATAAACTTCAATAATACTCCCTTCAGGGCGATAACGGTTTCAAACATCACCTTTAAAAACGCTCATGTATCGTTCAAAGGGATACATCCAATGCAAGAAAACTGGTCCCAACATTTTAACTTCCCTAGTCAAGTGGACAACAAGATGTACCATGATATCAAAGAACGAAGGAGGGAAATACATCTCAAGCTGACATAGGGTAACAACCACTTCTCTTTGCAAATTATCGAGAGTATCAGGGTCAATAACTTTGCTGCATAGACTGTTGAAAAAGAAACAAAGTCTAGTGATTGCAAACCTTACATGCTTCGGAAATATAGATCGAATTGCCATAGACAATATTTGTTGCATTAGAGTGTGACAATCATGAGATTTAAGACCTATCAACTTCAGATCTTTCATTGATACCAATCTACGGATGTTGGATGAGTAACCATGTGGCACCTTAACATTTACCAAGCATTCACAAAAAGCTTTCTTCTCCTTTCTAGACAATGTGTAACAAGCGAGAGGTAATTATGTTCTTTTATTACCCATTTCACGTAATTCTGTTAATTCTGACCTTATTCCCATTTCACGTAGGTCCAGTCTAGATTTTCTCCCATCTTTAGTCTTACCTGGTATATTTAACAGAGTACCAATGATGCTATCATAGACATTTTTCTCAACGTGCATTACATCGATACAATGTCTAACTGTCAAGGAAATCCAATAAGGAAGATCCCAAAATATTGACTTATTCTTGAATGAAGAATTGTCACTCCGTGTGGCCATACTACATTGTGATTTCTTACCAAATTCATTGACAATGTCTTTTACTCTTTCATAAACAACATCCTCTAGTATAGGTTTAGGTGCACTCCGTTCATCATCCCATCCATTGAATGCTTTGCGCTTCCTACGATATGGATGGAATTTTGAAAGAAACCTTCAATGACCAAGATATACAGTCTTGCCGCCATGTTTTAGTCTTATTGAATCAGTGTTTTCTTCACATATAGGACACGCTTTAGCTCCTTTGACACTATATCCAGACAAATTCCCATATGCTGGAAAGTCATTAATAGTGCAAAACAACATAGCGTGCAAACGAAATGTCTCTCTTCCTGAAGCATCATAGGTCATCACACCTTCAGCCCAATGTTTCTTTAATTCATCAATCATAGGTTCAAGATAAACATCGATATCATTTCCAGGATGTTTAGGGCCCGATATCAACAATGACAGCATAACGTATTTATTTTTCATACACAGCCA
The DNA here is from genome assembly GCA_963693085.1 of Alisma plantago-aquatica. Lineage (NCBI taxonomy): Eukaryota > Viridiplantae > Streptophyta > Magnoliopsida > Alismatales > Alismataceae > Alisma > Alisma plantago-aquatica. The sequence goes on along the minus strand of OY856415.1, from coordinate 123,017,193 downwards.
GGGCGGAAGATTGTATATAACAAGCATGACTGGCCAAGTGCTATGCTGGCTGCTCAATGTCCCGTACAGATTCATCCCATCTGTACAAAGCCCAAGTCTTAGATTCCTATCTTCTTCACCTAATTTGGGGTACAATAGATCAATCTTCTTCCACTGTGGGGAATCAGACGCATGTCGTAGGATCCCATCATTATTTTTCTTAACATCTGAATGCCACCTCAAATTCTTCGCATCTTTCGGATTTGCAAACAAGCATTGAAACCGTGATATTATAGGTAGATACCACAACACCTTGGCAGGAGAACCAGTTTTGGACTCCCCCTAAGTCGTCAATTTATACCGTGACGCACCACATTTTGGACAATCTTTCAAATCTACATAGTCCTTTTGAAATAATACACAATCATTCGGCATGCGTGTATCTTCTTGGCCTCCATTCCCATTGGGCACAACATTTTCTTTACCCGGTATGTTGAAATTGGCAGCTCGTTTCCTTCAGGAAGCATTTCTTTCAACAAAGTCAACAATTCAGTGAAACTTTTGTCGCTCCATCTATTGTTAGCTTTCAACTTATACAATCTCAACACAGCCCTAAGCTTCGTAAACTTAGCACAGCCTGTGTATAACGGTATCTCAACATCATGCACAATGTTTCTAAAGATAGGAGGTGGATCAGTGTGCTCTACCCTACAACTATCCAGCATCACATCAATGATGTCTACTGGAACTGGTTCGTTCACATCTACGTCATCGGAGGCAATTTCTTCTTCCACCCAAGCACTACTATCGACATCTACTGGTTTCGAGTTTGAAATCTCTCCATGCCAGTGTCATTCTGTATAGCCTTGTACAATCCCGTTGCACATGACATGGCTTTTGATTTCCTCACCAGTGTTGACTTTCAAATTGTTACTGCAATGCCTACATGGATAGTAGAACCTATCTGTAGGTTTTTTCCTATGTTCCTCGGCAAATCTAATAAACTGATCAAGGCCACATATAAACTCTGGGGTGCAGCGATTGCGAATGGACATCCATGATCTATCCATTCTATGATCAAAGAGAAAACAAGTATATATTAGGACAAGATTAGGGTATACACTTACATCCTATCCAAGATTTACTCTTATTATCTACAATGAAGCCAGACTCCATACAAAAAGTATATAATTTAGTGATTAGGTGTTCAAGAACAGTCCCAAACCGGGGACTATCCAAGATTTACTCCTAATGAGTAAATCTTGGACGGGTTTCTAGGCCAAAAAACACATGTGATGTCATTATTATATATAATAAATGTGTACCACCTATCCCATCCTTGAACACCTAATCTCACTAATAAGTGTATAATGTGTATTGGGTTTTCAAGAAAATTGCGGCAGCATTTCCCCGTTGTTCTCTAAGTACATATGTACTTAGAGAACAACCGGGGAAATGCTACCGAAATTTTCTCAAAAACCCAATACACATTATACACTTACATCCTAAGTGAGATTAGGTGTTCAAGAACAGTCCCAAACTGGGGACTATCCAAGATTTACTCCTAATGAGTAAATCTTGGACGGGTTTCTAGGCCAACAAACACAATAATAGATATGTACATGTTAGGGTTTCATCACAATTAATGTTAGGGTTTCATCACAATTGATGTTAGGGTTTCATCAATGTTAGGTTTAATCAAATCAAATTAGGATGCTAGAATTGACAAGTTTAAATCTTATTTCAACATGCATCAAAATTTACTGAATTAAGTCAAAAATTAGGTTTAGAAGCACAAATATATGCAAGCAAAAAATTTGTTCTTATCCTAAGATTTACATAAAGTATTACATAAAAATTTGTTCATATCCTTACCAATAGCAAGCACGGCCGTGGTTGTGTTGGCCTACCACGGCCGTGCTGGACAGCATGGTTGTGGTAACGGCCGTGGTTGTGTTGCCTTACCACGGCCGTGTTGTCCAGCACGGTCGTGGTTGGCCAACACATCCATGGCCATGCTTGCTGCATGTTGGTAAATAGCCAGGGAGAAGGAAGCAAAGAGGTAGCACTACCTGGAGCTAGTGTGGAGAAGAGCGGCGACAGCAGTGGCGGACCGGCAGAGGACGCGACGTGGAGCACACAGAGGACCACCGGGGGCAGCAGCACATGGAGCAGCTAGAGAAGCAGTGGCAGCGGCAGCAACAAACGACCGGGGGCGTGGAGCACAGCAGCAGCAGAGGATGCGGCGGCGGTAGCAGCAGAGGATGCAGCAGTGGCGGGCGAGCACAGCAGCAGCAACAACGGGGGGCGTGGAGCACAGCAGCGGCGGGGGGCGTGTAGCACAGCAGCAGAATTTGCAATGAAACAGGAAGAAATGGGGAAGAGTCGGGTGATCGGGTTTATTAAGTTGGTCAACGGCGTCGGTTATCTATGGAAACCGACGCCTATTATCTTTAGCATCGGTTGCTAATAAAAAACCGAAGTCCAATTAGACAATCTTTACCCAAAATTAATTGGCGGGAACCATTATCAGCGTCGGTTATCCAAGGATAACCGACACCGAAAGTGGAACTTTTCGCGCAAAATTTCATTTTAAACAGGCATCGGTGAATAGTTAAAACACCGACGCTGTATGTGACCCAAATTTTTTTCACTCGAAAATTGGATTTTGCGGGCGATTTTATGCGTCGGTTGGTTATACTCAGCCGACGCTGAATACAAAGCAGTACCCGTGTCTGGCTGGTCTTCGAATATAGACGTCAGTTTGTCTAAATAACCGACGCCTAATATGATTGGTGTCAGTTTTCCTAAATAACCGACGCCCAGAAAAGCGACACTGAACGCTATTTCTGTAGTAGTGGAAGCTCCTGGGGCAATTAAGGATTGAGGGTAGTAATGGAAGGTGGAAATTAGTTTTTGGGCCTCACATCATCTACCATCTAGCCTTTAGTAAGATCTTAACCAATTACACTAGATGCTTATAAACTATATACTTAGATCTCTCACATAGGTGTTGGATAAATGATTATCATGGAGGAAGGTGAATATCTATTTAGGGATCCACTAATTGGACCTGAGGGCAATTTCCAAATTAGCTACATATAAACAGTATCCCTAGAATCCTTGGTGATTTCAAGAACAAACCAATAAGAAATTTATGGGAAATGAAATAAAGGTAGAACATAATCATTACCAAAAAAATTACTATGTTTACTTATAATCTTCACCCAACATGGTATCAAAGTATAATTTTTGACCCCAAAAAGCCCACTTAGGGGACCTAGCTACTCATAACAATGGAAAATACAAAAAATCGAGAAAGAAGAATGAGTAGAGGATTGGAAAGTCATGGTATCTCAGTGGAGACTCTTCCTTCTCTAGCTCCTAGTAGTAAAAGCTTGAGTACCTCCCTTCTCCAAAGTGGGATGACAAGGAATGTGGTGGAAAACCCTAAAAGGAAGGGTTTTAGTGTGGAAGATGATGGAATGGAAGTGGAATGGCATATTGGGTGTAGTGAATGGATGAGAGGGGGCTAAGATGGGCTGAGAGGTAGATAACCTAATATTATAGCCACCACCCATGTATATATAGGTGGTGGGGATGCACTAGGTCAAGTGAGGGTATAATGGGTAGATCAACTTACAAAACTACTAGGGTCCTAGCCTACATAGTCATGATGTGCACCATGATCGTGATGGAAGGGGTGCACCATGGTCATGTTGGGATGGAACATGTGAGGTGAGGAAATGGAAAAGATGTTAGTTAAATATTGGAATTAGGAGGTTGGTAGCACGACCGTGCTGGGCGTCATGACCTTGGTGTGTAGGTGGCCACACGGGCATGTAGTTGTGCACTTCCATTTCTAGGAGGAGTGCATTGGCTATTTTGTAGGCATGGCCATGTTGGATCTTGGTGCCATGATCGTGGCACCATTTTGGGTCCATCTTGGCATGATCATGACATCTTGCTCAGTCGTGTTGATGAGTCTTTTCTTCAATGCTTGAACTGTGCTTTTACTATGATTCTAAACTTAATCAACATGGTTGTTCCTTAGAACCACGACCATTTTGGGATCGTTTAAGGCACTTTGAGGTTGAGCTTTGTATCTCCATGGACTTGTTTGCTTAACTTGACTCTTGGCCACCTGGGGTAGGTTGGGGGAGCTCTTGGACCTTCCTTGGACTCCTCTAATGGGGAAGGACCCCTAGGATCACCTTCCTTATCTCTCATCCATCCAAGCATGGTTGAAGTACCTAAAAAACACACAAGGAACATACATAAGTGCATTTGATGATAATACACATATTAAGGGAAATGGGATCTATTCTAATAGATTTAGATGTGATTGAAGTGCAATAACAAACAAGATGAAGCACAAAATCCCAACTTCAAGAAGGGTGTTATTGAATAGGCCAGCCTTCCTACAGTTATATGTCTTTCCACCACTCTTTACGCCTGGTGCTAAGGTTGTGTTGAAGTCACCTAGCAAAATCCAAGGTTCTTTGTTGCTTTGCCCAATAGAAACTAGGTGCTTTTAGATCAGTGATCTCACCACAGTGTGAGGATTGGTATACAAAAATGTGATTAACATGGAATTGTTGATTCTACAAGTGAAGAATTGCTGATGGATGTTGTTGATTTTTACCATACAATGGTCTTCAGTCCAACAGACCCAAATCCCACCCAAAAATGCCCTAGCTTCTGATCTATGTGAATTTGTGAAAGCCATCATTATCATGGTTTTCGTAGCACTCTACGTACTTATATGATGTTTCATGATCCCAAATACATTAGGCTTATGAATCCCCATGTATTCTCCTAACATCCATTAAGTGTCATAGTTCATAATATCCTAAACATTCTAGGATAGGAGATGAGCCATCTTTATTAGACTAGGAAAAAAAGATTCTGGTGAATTTAGTAGTTCAATGCATGTACCTAATTTTCTTTCTCCTTCTCCACCTCTACCTCTTGGTTGGCCTGGTTAACCTAATCGGTCATCTTTCTCAGCAATCTAGTGCTGATACTCTTCTATTCATGGGTATTTTTTGCCTTCCCACTTCTCTTCATTTTAATCCCACTGCCATTGATTATTCTTCCCGTATTTTTTAGGATTTTCTATTTTACTTGGTGTCCTACTGATAAGAACAAACTACACGTCAAAGGCAAGTGTATGTATCAATGTAATATATGCCTTAAGAGGCCTGAATATCAAACTCAAGGAAACATTATCCAAAAACTTCTACTAAATGTTATGTGATTAGTTAGGCCAATGAATACTTTGATAGAAGGTTCAATTAACTATGATGCATAAAATAAATCTAAGATTATATGATGTTTGATCTCAAATGAAGTGAATTCATCATGACAACAATTTTACATTGGTTAACATTGCAATTAACATCCTAATACCAATAATTATCTCCCATAACCCTGGACAAAGAGACCTGTAGCAAGAATTACCCATTCTCACGGCATAGTTCACTACATAATATAATATGAATCCCACTCTTGTAGTAATTTTGTTATTAGTTAGATGCTTTAATAAAACTCTAGGTAATCACTTCACATTTGTAAGCCTCCTTTCTCAAGAGTCAATATAAAACATGCAATTCTATAATTTTCCAACCCCTAATCCCTCTTTCAAAGCAATTAATGATCTAATTAACTATCTATGGTGATCAAGCAGGGACAATTAATTAAACTTTCCTTGAATTATGTCCAGAAATTAAGAGAAAATATGTATATAAATGCATAAAATTCAATTATAATGCATAACTGGGCTACTCCTGAGTCGTAAGGAACAAGGGGTTTATCCCCACATGGTTTACAGTATCAAGAACTTGGAAGAAGAGAAGAAAAATGTGGTAAACATTAGAGAACTAAAAGAACCCCTAAAGAAGATGGTAAGATTGGTCCCCTATAATGAATGTGATGATTTTCTACCTTCTGACTATAAATCTATCCACCGGAGGTGCCCGAATCTCCCAAAATGTGGGTTTCTTCTCTACTTTCTCTCGTCTTTTCTCCCAGCTACCGTCTAATGGTATAGAATGAGATAATTAGGTCTGGACAAGATTCCTCTAAGTCATAGAAGTGACTTAGGGCATCATTAATTGCCAACTGTTGGATTAAATGTGATTTTTAGATCTTCTTGATCACACAGTGTCGGTACTATCAAGTTTTCTCAATTTCCAAATGTTTTGTATTGAGCAAGTTTCGGTACTAGTGATGACAGAGCCGGTAGTACTGAGCTGTGTAGATTCTTGTAAATTCACCTGCAATTTAAAAAAATGAATGTAACCTCTTAAATAGTATTAAATCATTTGGGAACATTAATATTACATTTATTTGATGCAATTAAGTATCAAAGGCTAACGATAATAAATAATGCACAAATTAATATGAAAATGGAAAATAAATGTACATGAATTAATAATAAATTACATGTGAAAGCGACAATTATCCAGTGAATAAAACTCCCCTAAGTTTAAATGTTGCTTGTACCCAAGCAACACACCCTCATATTTGCTTGAAACAAGTCAACAGAAGGACAGAAAATATGAATTTCTTTTCTCAACTATCTCCCACTTGGTTGTCCCAAACCTGCCTTTATTGACCACTAAACAATCAACTACTCTAAAGTGACCAAACATATCCATAAAATATGTCCATCCTTAGATCAGTGAAACACTATAAGTAGATCAGTTATGATCATAGTCAATCAGGTATTCACTTAGTGCATCATGTTATTACCTAACTCCATTTCTCTTTCCTTACTACCAACTACTTGTAAGTAGTTCTACTTATAAGAATGATTGAGGAGATAATCATTTAAGTGGCCCACCAATAATATCAATGAATGAATGAATTAGGCGACTAATGAAGAATCACAAGTAGAATATGACTTATTTATGCAAAAATAAAACTTGATGAACCTATATGGTGAAGATAATGAGAAATGCATGAGTCCAAATGCCTAATATTATGGGTGAAATGATAAATGAATTTAAAATGTCATCAAATAGATGGGAATAAAGTAAAAAAAGAGTACATCATGTGAATGTTTCCATCTCTTTGTGAAGAGTTTATGGCATCCTTTCTCCTCTTTATTTCAAACTATTATTTTTTTCTTTTTTTATTGGCCCACTATTTAGTCTAGTTGGAAAGCTATGCTTGGGCTTTTCTTAATATATCACATTCATTTCATTTTTTTCTTGCTTTTTTCTAAGGGCATGGATGTTATCCCTGCACTCTATTTTTAGAGCATATAACCACATGATGTGAAAATGAATGATTGAAAATACATGTAGTCTACATGTAACGTAATTGTTATGCAACTAGATGGCATGCATAAGAATTGTTTGTGCATTTCTTTTTCATTTTGCAATTAATACAATAAAAGATAACTAACTATCATGTCACCTATTATTCCATGAAATGAAACTAAAATGAAATAATTTAGATTACTTGATCAGCTTAAGGTTGTGGATTAGAATGAGTGGAAAACGGATGGAATCACATAACTAAGAGACAATCCCTTTCATGAAAAATGGTATGTCCTTCTCTAATGACATGTGTATAGGGTAACCTTATGATTTCTTTCTTAAATTTGAACTTAAGATCATGTTAATTTTTGAATCATTTTTGGCTCAAACCTCATCTTCATCCAAATTACATGAGTAATTAATATATGCATTCGTATCAAGTGTCCTTAGGCTGACTAGCCCAAACATTTCCTCTAGGTGGTGTAACTCAAGAAATTTACAACACGACATTATTTTTTTTTCATTTTAATTTCCATTGCAAACACACGAATGAACATGAAAATGACAAGAATCATGAATTAAGATCCACTTTTACACTAGATAGACTATGGATCCTATAGCTTGGAAAAGTAAAAGCTAAAAGAAAATAACGACTACAAAAAATAAAAAATAAGGGATAGAGTTGTTCCAACACCCCTTAAGCTTGAATTTGACTATGTCTGCATATTCAAAATCCAACTTAAGAGGTGGAGCAGAGGTACCAATCAAAAGGGTGGTGGTGGAGGTTTTGGCATTTTAGGATTGTACGGGTAGAAGGTTCCCTAAAATGAGGGGGGCTACTACAACATCTACTCTTCAGTTGTTGGTACAAATGACTTTGTGTCAATAGTACCGAGTCTTTCAATATTCTCGATAATTCAGAGCATTATCTCGGTATTTTGAACCTAGAGCATTGTTGGACGTTGATACTACTGAGTTGGTTTTCATTAGTTTGAGTCCTTATCACTTAGCTCGGTCCTTCTCTACAAAAAATCAATCATATAGAAATGCAGGTCAGTACCACCAAAAATTTACTAGGTTCCCTATGATGTCATCAATACTACTGACATTGTTGTAGGTACTACCAAGATATTGTGAAAATCAACCATGTCATCCATGTGCTTCTGTCGGTACTACCAACTTTTAGTCAGCATGTACACCAAAGAAAAATGATCAAGTCACCTTATTTATATGAACTAATAAAATTCAAATTGCAACTATGAAAACTACATAACTTGAATGTAAAGCACAAAATGATGGTTGGGTTTCCCCCCAAAGAGTGCCCTTGTTTAATGTCCTAGGCTTGACAAGAAGTGTTTTCTTTAGCCTGGGTTGTCACAGGATGGTCATGAAGATTGATTTGGAAATTTGAACTCCACTCTATCATTGTTTATCTCAAGTGTCAAATAGCATCTACCAATGGTAGTGATCACATCAGCCATAGCATGGAGCAACCTTCCTAACAACATCTTTGAACCTTGAATCTTGAGCATGACCATGGCCATATAATAAATAGGAATGATGAATTTGTTGACTTTGACTAGAACATCCTCGAACATCCCATAAATCCTAACAACAGATATGTCTTCCAATTAGATTGTCATAGATGTCTTTATTGGTGCCTCCAAACCCAACTTTTGAAAAGTAGCAAGAGGGATGAGATTTATACTCGCCCTAGAGTCACAGTGTGCTTGTTGGAAATGTTGGTTTCTTATAGAACAAGGGATGTAGAAATATCTTGGATCTTTTCTTTTCCTTAGTAACATTCCTTGGAGTATGGAACTCAACTCTTTATCAACACACAAAACATTTGTATCTTTGATCCATCTATTCTTGTTGAGGATATCCTTCAAGAATCTTCCATATGTTGGGATTTTTTCTATCGCCTCCACGAGTGGAATGTTTATGTGGAGCTTTCGTAAGATGTCTAGGAACTTCTTAAAATTTCTTTTTTAGGCTTCATACTATTTGAGAATGGAACATGTGGCTTCTCTACATGCTTGTATGGTGGAATATATGGCACAATATATGGCTTCTCATTGACGGAATGAGACGTGGTGGCTCCTTCTGGATTTTGGGTGCCTCCTTATTAACTATGACTATTCCACTACAGAGTAGAACCTTCACTTGTTCTTCTTGAACATGAACCTTTTCTGGAAAAGTAGGCAAAAACATTACATTGGTGGAACTTTGAAGTTGGTTGCCCTATAACACCAGTGAAGATGCGGTCTCCTTATCACTTTTCACTTACCTTGTATCAACTGAGGTGCATGCATGAGCATACCGTATTGGCGTACTGCATCCTCCTGGTGTTCCATATAGACTATGGGAATATGGAACTTTTAACACATATACCCAATCTTGCTCCATACGGTGTTTCTTGGGTGAATCCTCAATATGATGTTCTAGCAGTTTGACCAAAGATATAAACTTGACTTGGTGGTGCTGATGAGCCATCTTTGCATTCTCATGAAATCCCTGTTGAATGGGCTCCTTATGGAGGCCATCTCTGCTGCTAACTGAGAAATCTGATTTTCTATGCTATGAAGTTGTTCTCCTTGGTTTTGTAGTTCCCTCTGAGTCTAGGCAATGATCATTTCATTCTGATTGACCAACTTTCCTAGCATGTCTTACAATGCAATCTATCTTACTGGGGACAATGTCCTATTTTTGTGCATTTCCTTGGTGTTGTTATTGTGCTTGAGACGGGTCCTACTCAAAATTCTTGGGATCCTTCCAAGAAAATTTAGGATCCTACCTCCAAGAGTAGTCATTTCCCCTACAGTTTTGCTTCCACATAAACATGCACTCTTCTTCCTTTCCTATACAATACTTTCCATCCTTTTGTTATAGCTTCTTGGCTATGAGGTCAACCTTTTCATTCAATTCTTTGATGACCTTATACTCTCCAACACTTTTAATAGTTGCTAGAAATTCTCTTTCTTTTCCCCAGGACTAATTCTTAGTCATATTCTTCAAGATTTTGTGACACCTAGATGGCTTGTTGTTGAGAAAGAATCTTGTTCCTTCACCATCAAGTGTGTCCTCTCTCCTTAATGCAGCCCATAATAGAAACTCTTTGGTTGGACGTAAAGATCGATCCCATGATGATGGACCTTCCTCAACATGTTATGAAACCTCTCCCATGATTCAGAATAAGTTTCTTCTATCTGCTTCATAAAATTGTAAATTTTCTTGACTAAATCATTTGTCTTTAGTGGTGGGAAGTAACACTCAAAGAACACATCTATCATCCCTTCCCATGTTTCTATTGACTCACGCGGGAGGTTAAGGAACAAGGACTTTGTATTATCTTCCAATGAAGATGAAAACAATTTCAAATAGATGATCATTGTTGGCACTTTGTCTATCTTCACCATGTCACAACTATCAACAAAATTGTTGATATGCATCATTGGGTCCTCAGTACTGTGGCCATGAAATACATGTGACTTAACTAGTACCACCAAGCCTAGATCTATCTTGTAGCTGCTCACATTTATAGATTGACTCTTTGTTAGTCCCAATTGAGTAGTTGCAACAGAAGCCTTGATGTTTTCCTAGTTTTTCTGCTCTTCATCTTCTACTTCACCCATCTCTGCTTTCTCTAGTTGTATTGCTGGAGGTGATGGAGTTGGAATGAACTTCTCTGCTGAAGCTCCTAACTCTCACACCCTATGAAAAAATTCCTCTTGATCTGCAATAAATGGAGTAGACTCTCCATAATCTGTGGTTCGAGTGTGAACCATGCACTAGTGTCTGATGCTTAACAATGATGTGAGAACACAAAATACTAGTGAATTGAATAAATAATATTTGAAATTCATCTTAAAAAGAATAAAAATAAAATAAAGGTTGTGTCATAGATTGTCCGATCATAATACTCATAGTGTTGGAGTTGTCGTTTCCCCAACAATGATGCCGAAACTTGATATGCACAAACTAGACGTCAAACACAAGTGTACATATTAATGTAATGTAGGCCTTTATAGCCCAAATATCGAACTCAGGAAAACATCATCCAGAAACTACTAGTAATTGTGATGCAATAAGCTAGGTTGATGAAAAATTTGATTGAAGGTTCAATTAAATAAGATGCAGAAAAGAAATCTAATGTTACTGATTGTTTGATCTCAAATGAAGTGAATTCCTCAAGATTATGATTTTTCCTCGATTAATATTGCAATTTTTTTTTGGTCAGTAAAAACTCATGTTGCTATTTTTGTATTTTTTTTCTTTAGTGTATGCATAATGCATACTACCTTCAACTGAAGATAGTGAATAAACAAAGAAGATCTAAACAGGCTAAAATCAAATGAATAACTAATGAATCTGAAAAAACATCCTCTAGCCAAGGATCTTTAGGAAAAAAGCTAGTCATAAACCAGAAGAAAGTTTGCACCTAAATCTAGGGAAGTAGAAACGAAAGATACCCCATTCCATCACAACTGTCCCCTGCAAGCAACATCACCCATAAGCAAAACCTCCTGAACCAGTAGACTTAACATGATGAGAGCAAGAATGCCATCCTAGAGAACAACTCAAAACTCAACCATCACTGATTCAGTGAGATGTGAGCAAAACATAATGCCAACAAACCACACCATATATATCATCAAATGAATAGCCTTGCCTCTAAGAAACCATCATCACTTATGAACCAAACTGAAGAACCCAGAACCAGAATATAGAGGACAAAGTCTAAGTCATCGAGGAAACTCAACCATTACTACACACATCAGAGAGAAGGGAGCAAACCAACAACTAGGGATAAATAACATTCCTCTAAAAAACATATCTTCAGAACAGGGATAACCACATGAACAATATCTCATGCCATCACTACTATCCCCTTCTAGCATCAACATTCATAAGTGAAACCCCCTTAAATTTAAACTCCTCATGACGAGAACAAAAACACCATCCAAGATAAACATCTCAAGGCTCGACCATCACTAATTCAATGAGAGGGGAGCAAAGCTTGAAGCCCATGAACCACACCAAAAAATAATCAAACAAATAGTCTTCCTGTTAAGAAACCATTATCTACAGATGCCAAAAAAAACCTCCTCAACCATAAATCAGATCATGATAGCAAACCTCCTCAACCAAAAAACTCTCAGGGGCAAGAACAAAAAGGCTCATAAGCAAAGAAACTCGACCATCACTGCACCCAGTAGAAAGAGGAGAGCAAAGCATCAACCGGAGGATAGATCCACAAGCAAATGACAAAGCAAGCCATAGCCTACACTCCATGATATCATCCACACAGGACAACTCAGTGTATCACCACCCTCAAAAGAAAGAACTCAACACATCATCTCAAACCAAACAACAGAAGCCACATCATATAGCCTTTTTTTGTTAGCCCAAACTGATAAGCCCTAAACCAAGGGGTCACCATAGGAACAAACTAGAGTTCGAACATCGCACTTCACAAGTGAGAAGAGAGTTAAGATTTCTGAAAAAGGCATCCACATACATCCAAACACAACACTACCAAGAACATACTAAACGAACAACCTCAAACATTACCCTATTAGCTACATCACCCAAAGAAAAACCATCTCAAGCATCAAAAGAGTAGACTACTTCACTCCAAATGGTCCAAAACAAAGACACTCAACCTTCACATAGAATTGAGAGGGGAGTCATCTAACAACACAAACACAAGAAGAGAAGCCCCTTTACTAGAGACAAAGATACATCAAAAGAACAAACCAAAATGCCACCATCAGTGAGAGGGGAGCATCGACACCCATTAACTGGGGACTCAACCATCATAGAGGCAAGCATCCTACCTACCAGCTCAGGAGTTTACACCAACTTCTCGACATAGCCATCAGAAAGGAAAGCAACAAAAAACAAGGGAATGCCCGATAGGAAGAGATAGCCATTAGCATAGATCTCATGAACTAGATCAAATAATAAGCTTTAAATCATCAAGAATGCTTTCCAATAGGATATTTTCATATTTAGACTTGTCCTCATGAACTCTTCTATTTCTTTCCATACATAAATGATACATGATACTTAGAGTAGAGATCTTTTCAGTAGAGGACTTGAGATTTAGGAGCTCAGGAAAATTAGAAGGAATCACATTGATGAGATTTTTGGAACCACAGGCATACCAAATAGCTGTTGGATCCTAGATGGGTGCTAGATTCTCTAGAGGGGGGGTGAATAGAGATGAAAGCACTTAAACAAAACTCATTAAACCTTCAAAATATATGACAAGATAAGGTTGCTAAATAGGCAATTTGAGTGCAACTAAATCATGCATAGCAAGGATAAGAGAGATTGAACTGCACCAATTAGACAAGCTATTTAGAGTGGTTCCACACTTCAAACTAGAAGTGTGTCAGTCCACTTGCCTAGAGAGGTCAACCTCTAGGACTTCCAACAATTGCACTCTTATATTCACTTATAAGACTTACAATGCATGACCAACAAAGGACTTACCTATCCAATACAAAGAGTCTTCAACCTTACCAAGGACTTACCCACTTTGCAAGAGTCTTCGGCCTTCTCCAAGGACTTACCCACTCTTGTACAAGTCTTCGGCCTTGCAGGAATTACCCACTCTTCTTGGATCTTCCGCCTTTGACTTCACCTTCACTCGGACAAGCTTCCACCAAGGTTTTACCTACTTGAGCTTGAGTCTTTTGCCTTCTCCAAGGGCTTACCCACTCTAGCTCCAAGTCTTGTGCCTTGATCTTCACCAAGGGACTCCTTCCCTTGTTCTTCTTCACCTCTCTTGGACAAGAGAGAGAACCTTCATCTTCATGATTGCAAATGAGAGAAGTGGAGGTGGTGGAAGTGAGAGCCTCACAAGATATACAAATAGGACTAGCTCTCTTACAGATTTCCTACTCACTCTAATGGATGTAGCAAGTGATTAATCTTAGAGAGAGAGAGGAGGTTGTAGGAAGCACCCAACTATGGAATAGGAACCTCACAAAGAGTTTGCAATGAATGCTGAACCTTGGAATGAAGCCCAAGGGGTCCTATTTATAGCTGGGGATGCCTCTTAACCTTTGGGAACACCTGTGAATGAAAACTAGCCATTTTGTGGCTTGCAACGGATCTATTCTCACTTGTTGCAACTCCACAACATCTAGTAGAACTTTTTTGCATTTTTTCGTACAGTGCAATCGGTCGAGTTTCTATGGGTGTAACTCGACCGATCAAGTAGGAGGCAAACCGATGTTCAAAGGATCGGTCGAGTTTGTCCTGAGGAAACTCGACCGACCATTTCAACAGGAAATGGCCTACTACCCAATCGGTTGAGTTCTGTGAGTGCACAACTCGACCAATGCAATCTTCAGAAAATCGGCCAAGGTTGATCGGTCGAGTTTCAGGCTCGGGAAACTCGACCGACCAAGTGCCTGTACATGATTTTCAAAGATGCATCTAAAGTGCTCTAATATTCGATCTAAGTGTTCATGATATTTTTCTAAGATTAATTACAAGTCATACAATCATTACAAGTGATTTACAACATGATTCTAATGGATATACATCATATTACAAAAATGTGCACTTGTATGGATTTTCACTTGTCTTTTCTCCAATTTGATATGTGCAAATTAGGGCAATTGGAGTGTGTCTATGCCTAATCTGAAATCACTCAAGTAGAGACATTAGTCACCAATATGTGGAATGGTTAGTCATCATCAAAACATGGGTTTAGTCAATTTAGACGTGAGTCAACATTGACCTAATTGACCTTGAGTCAACAATAGCCTTAGCATAATTACAAATGAACATCACATGATTAGTATCCTCATAACCCTACATGCATAAGAAGCAAACTGAAACAATAATTAGACATCTTCTCCTGCTATAATTTGAGGTGGGTAGCTTGTTTAAACAGGCCTTCCAAGAATGAAAGATATAATTTTTTGGAGCTTTGCTTGTCCAAAACCATGGATAAGCATTACTGACATCTCCTTTAGTTCTAATTGCATTCCAAATGTTCTTTAGATTACCATCATCATCCCCCAAGATGGAAATATGATTGTCACTTTTGATAACAATGTTATTTTTCTTCATACACTCCAAGAAAACATGGGACACTCTAGACTTAGGTAGATCCCACTCGTTACCTTTCATAGCAGAACCTAAGTTCGCATTAGAAGCCATGCCAGAGTTGATAGGGTTTAAAACAGCCAAGTCCGAGAGAAATTTAGACCCACACCATGGATCTTTCTAGATTTTAAAAGGTGAATTAGGGCCAATGTGGAACTCAACATGGGAGAGAAGATCACTTCTAACTGAGAGGATATTATTAAACATCCACAAATAGTTTGGTGATTCTTCAATCTGCCAGAATCTTTCTTTCTTAAGGTACTTGGAGGAAATCAATTTCACCCAAAGGGTGTCTTTCTTCCTACCAATGTCCCAAGTGTTCATAATCAAACATGCTTGAGAGACCTCTTTACTTTTCCTTATACCTAAGACCCCTTTGTTTGTAGGAAGAGAAACTTTCTCCCAAGAAACAAGGTGAAGATGGTCTTTTCCTTCTGACTTACCTCAAAGAAAGTCTCTAGACATCTTGTATAAGGTTACCATAACCGAAGTAGGTTAGCGGAAGGCAAGCATCCAGTGCAAGTGTAGGGAAGACAAGGTATATTTTATGAGTTCAACACGCCCAACTAGGATCAGAGTGTTAGATTTCCAGGCTTCCAACCTATTTTTGAATTTGTCAATCATCTTGTAGTAGTGCTTCCTAGTAAGCATACCATGGAAAAGAGGAATACCAAGATAGTTAATATCTTCAAGTCTACCTTCAGGCATATCTAGAGCGTCCAGAATAGGAATCTTATCAACATTTTTATTGAACATTACCAAGCTTTTTTTTAGATTCATCTTAAGCCCAGAATTAGAACCAAAATTATCAAGAAGGTTCCTAACATAGAAAACATTACTTGTATTCGCCTTAATAAAAAACATTAAATCATCTGCAAAAATCAAATGGGAGACATCAAAAGATGAGGATCTCTTAATAGAAGAAAAAACTTTGAGGAGAAGATCATTTTTCATATGAGAAGATAACCCCTACATCACAAACACAAATAGATAGGGAGTGATGGGATCTCCCTACCTTATACCATTTGTGGGGCAGAGGAAGTTAGTGGGTTCCCCATTAATTAAAATTTGGTAGGAAGTAGATGAGAACAAAGCTTCAATCCATTTGATCCAACTAACAAGAAAGCTCATCTTATACATAATAGAGAAAAGAAATTTCCAAGAAACTGAGTCATACGCTTTAGAGATATCTACTTGAATGCACATATTGTTTGAGTCTTTTTTGAAATCACTAAGGAGCTCATTAGATAAAAAAACAACATCGTTTAGACTTCGCCCTTACACAAAAGCACATTGATTAAAATCAATGATCAAAGGAAGCACTTTTTTGAGTCTATTAGCTAAGACCTTTGAGATGATTTTATAAAAGGTGTTACATAGAGCAATAGGCCTCCAATTGAATAGGATAGAAGAATCTCTACCTTTAGGAATAAGAGTTATAAAGGCCTTATTAGCCTCCTTAAGCATGCACTAGTACATAACCGACCTTTAGTGTCGGTTATTTAAGGCCTTTAGTGTCAGTTTCTAAGCGACACCTATGTGGGCGACGCTAAAAGCCCAGTCGTTACGCGTTGGTTCAAAAACCGATGCCAAAACCCTTCACGTCCCACCGAAAATGCGCCAGCACAGGACTATAGGCGTCAGTTATTAGATAAGAAACCGACGCCATATACCTTTGCGCCATAGAAAGGCCGCCATCTTGGGCACTATCAGCGTCAATTATTAGATAAGAAACTGATGTCATATCACTCCCAACACGGTCGCGCTGCCCAACACGGCCGTGGTGTTTGGTCCGCTACCACGGCCATGTTGTCCAGCACGGCCGTGGTGTTAAGGAAATAGACGTCGGTTACGAGTAGAAACCGACACTTTAACTGACGCCATTTCACTCCCAGCACGGCCGTGGTGTCTGGTCCACTGCCACGGCCATGCTGGCCAGCACGGCCGTGGTGTTAAGGAAATAGATGTCGGTTACGAGTAGAAACCGACACTTTAACTATGTGGCGTCGATTTTATACAAATAACCAACGCCTATTTTTTTTTCTGTCAGTCTATAGACCTGCTGTATGGTTGGTTGCAAGATGAGAAACCTGCAGTTCAGTTATGAACTGCAGGTTTTATGACATCCATTGATACCATCCAACAACAGGCCACAAACCTGCAAAATTAACAACAAAAATATTCACACATTTAGCAATGCAACCTGCAGTTTCATTTGATTTTCACACATTTAGAAACATTCATGTAGCTAGCAATCTGTAGTTCCATTTATTTTCACATTCACACATGTAGAAACATTCATATAGCAACCAACAGTTTCATTCATTTTCTCTCAGACACATGTAGAAACATCCAGACATGTAGAAACATTGACACATATATTATAATTCAGAAATTCATTTACAAAATATCATTCTTTAGTCATTATTCTCTATCAACATCCCAATTATATGTTAAAACCCCCACTACTTGTATGGTTGTTGCCCATTCTTCTCTTACTTCATTTAATTCTCCCATTGTATAGGGAATATGTACATCTGGTAAGAAATTTCCTGTAGTGTGGTCAGTTTTAAACACCTATAAAGAGAATGATGCTATAAATAAGATTGATATATTTCATATTATCTAATGAGACTATATAATACCTCAGGAATAGTATCAATGTCCAATGCGGCATATTTGATAATCAAGTGCATAAATTGCATCACATTGTATGCACATGCCCATCCGTTGTCTTGTGTAGCACACTATAAATTCAAACATACAAAATATTAAAAAATACAACTAATTAAGCATTGTTCACATAAATAATATATACATATATTGCAGTCGGGAACTTACTTTCACGTTCTTCCAAATTATTGGCTGGTTCTTTTTCTTGGGGACCTTTCCTCCAGCCTTTTTGAACTCATCTAAACCCCTACATGTTAATGTAACACAGTACATTGCATAATTAAATAGTAATGTAATAAC
Source organism: Alisma plantago-aquatica (assembly GCA_963693085.1). Lineage (NCBI taxonomy): Eukaryota > Viridiplantae > Streptophyta > Magnoliopsida > Alismatales > Alismataceae > Alisma > Alisma plantago-aquatica. The sequence continues at coordinate 122,998,843 of OY856415.1, read as the reverse complement.
ATATGTTAACGGATATGAAAATTAAATATTACTCACCGAAATAATGCCATTTTCATTATGTGTCCATATTTTGAATTGAATTTACTCCCCTTAGGATCTAGATAATAGATAGTGAACGTCTCGGGGACAATAACTAGTAACTCCCAATGCATACCACTAGAGGTAAAAAAGTTAAAAATTAATAATTCAAAATCCACAATAAAAATGTAATTTTCTTAAGTCCAAATTATAATAAGCAAAGTAAACTTACTCTACATTGAATGGAGCTATTATCACCATCTTCTTATTTTGAGCAAAATTTGTAAAAGCCTCACAGCAGTATTGTTGAACTGACGGAGGGTCTTTAGCTACTAGACTAATCAAAGATGGAATCACAAATCCTACATGTTCGAATGCAAAATCTTCACATATCTTGTCTAAGTAGCAGCAAAATATGTATTAATTATGCATGCATTAATAAATAAGAAACCATATCACCAGATCCTACACAAGGTATATGGATGTATAAAGAAGATCTCACCTTATCCGTAGCACTATCACATATGTATTTAGCCAATCATATCAAAATAGCTCCAAAATATCTTGTATAAATAGTTTGCTTTCGTATGATTGACCTGCAACATATGAATCTATAGAAATAGTTATAGGGCAATTTATATCATGTTCGCCTAACCATATTGCCATACCCCTGCATTTAGGACCTAACGGGACAAGTAGGACATGTGGAACCCAACTGGGTAATGTAGAGGTGGAAGTGGAGGCCTAGATGTTGTGGGTGTCTTCTTTTCAACCTGTATATATATAATTTCAGATCAACTAACATCATATACACACACTAACAATTTAACGTAATGTAAATTTACCATACAGTTTCAGTAAAGAGGACATCCACTTTTATCCACAATATCACTCCACCTTCTGCCTCACCAAGCATTTCACAATCTGGGTGGGCATATGGCAATGGAAGATCCATCCACTTGGAGAATATATTTACCGGGCTCACACGAATCCAACCAGCTGGTAATGGAGACCCGTGAAACATTTCCCCTGGTAGGGATGGGTAACCCGATGCCTCTACAACGTCATATTCTTTACTTTTTAGACGGCATGGCTTCAACCCCTACAAATTTTTGTGTAAAGAATGTTATATACATATATACATATCATCTTTTTTTGAAATGACTACAATTTCATATATACATATCATCTTGAAAACATATCATCTTGAATTAAAAAACTAGTTACTATGTCATAAAAATACTTACATCGGATGTGCTTGGTGGTGGGTCTACAGGATTACTCCCAACCTCTGTTGTAGGAGTAGAGCGGGATGCCATAATAGGTACTGTCTGCTGAGTGGCAGTCTGAGATGTCTGCCACTTTTTCAATACTTCTTTGAGTTTCCTATCAACTAGCTTATCTACCTATACATGGATAAAAGAAATGTTAGCTTCTAATTATTGAATTCTCTTTTACAGTAACATTATAAAGAAAGAATATGTTACCTCTTCTTGTGAAAGTCCCACTTTTGGGACATGTTTGTGCTGGGATGGCCCAAAAAAAGCTTTGATGCCCACACCAGCGCCTGCAGCCCTAACACGTCCATGATGCTCTCGGTTACCCAGAGCAACTGTCAATTCATCCCTTGTGCCCTCAGGGATGAACTTGCCTTGTTTCCTCAGCTCGTGCAGTTCCCGCTAATCGCCAAAAAAATTTTTGTAATTAAGTAAACACCACAAATAATCAATATTCGAACGATTGTTGTAAGAGTTGTATTTTACCATTTTTGCAGCCGCCTCAGCAGTTGCGGGCTTCCTTATTTCTCCCTTCTTATTTTGCCTCCCAGCTATCCAGACATCATGGCGAGGCAGAGGTCTGCTACCTATAGTAGAGGACTCATGAGTAGCAACAGACTGAGAAGTAGCCTCAGACTGTAGTCTTTGGCGAATGCTTGCATAACCCTTTGAACCCATTGTGTGGTCATGCACATTCAGTGAACGCCGTGATTTTTGTGCCTCACTGAGGGCCTAGTTAGTATGCACATTAATGATTTGGTTAGTAACACTAAATGTTAATCTTGAAAAGGTGAATACAACATATATTAATGAGATCGGGACTGACGCCTAATACCTTGAATTCATCAGTTTGTCTTGAAGCAACAAACACGTCCCATTCTTCTTTGTCCAGGAAGTTCCACTATTCAGTGGTTGTCTTCTTCCTCTTGTCAGCTTCTTTTATGTATTCTTGGGTGAGATATGTCCTATAGTTCCTTAGGACTCTCCCACAGCGTTGCATCATGCATTTACGATGCAGCTTTTCATCCAATTCAAATATACTCTGCAAAATAAAATTTCTATTAACTAGTATCCAAAAAATTAGTAATCTACAAAATAGAATTGCAAATTAATAATAACTCACGCATAAATCCTTCCATATTATGTATTTCTTCTCCTTAGAAACTTTATGCCAAGAATCTATCTTACAACCACAATGGCTACGAGTAACATACCCAAGATATGAAACTAACGAATTGTGATTCACACCAGATGCATTTCCTGCATTATAAAAATCCACAACAAGTTTGGGTCCATTGCCCTTTTGCACTATTAACTTCTTCATCATAGTGATGCCCCTTATCTTGTCAACTTTTTGGTGTTGTTGATCAAGTGCCTCAAGTGCTTCAGATGGTACATGTGCATCATCAACCTAAAATTTGACAAAATAAACACATTTACAAGATATAACTATAAATGGACATATAGATGTAAATATATGATATATTTTTAAAACTTACATTGCGAGGCGGCACATTGATGTCCTCACCCTCACAGTAATCATCAGCACGGTCATAAGGAGAATGCTCAACCATCTAAAAATTCATATTCACATTGTAAAGTTCACATTGTAAAGTAATTCAAATTGTAAAGCTCACATTGTAAAGTTCACATTCACATTGTAAAGTAATTCACATTGTAAAGTTCACATTATAACGTAATTCACATTGTAAAATTCACATTGTAAAGTTCACATTCACATTGTAAAGTTCACATTCAAAAAAATAAAACATATAAAAAAATATAAACATGCCTCTAATATTGCGATTTTTTATCAATTAACAATCCATCATTGTGATCTCCGCGCACATACAAGTCATCATTAGCTTCAATATTTGTTGGTGTTCGCAACCCAACTGAGAATGGACTAGAGTCATCATACTTATCATAGTACTCTTCTTCATCTATAGGATCTTCAATGAACTATCTTTTACCATGAAGATCAACCGACCATTTATCATTTGCAGGATCATCGATATAAAATACTTGTTTCGCCTGTGATGCCAATATGAATGGTTCACCCTTCTCGCCAATCTTTTCAAAGTTCACTAAAGTGAAACCCAATTCATCCACTATAACTCCTTTGGTGTTATCAAACCAATTACATTTGAAGAGCAGAATTCTGAAATCTATGTAGTCAAACTCCCATATGTCTTCAATGACACCGTAATATGACATTTTAGCTTCACGTGGACTCTTATCCTTTGCACTTTCAAAAAACATAGTCGATGCTTGAAGGGTGACCCCACTGTTTTGGATGACACTCTTATCATCTTGGCGCTTTGTGTAATATGTGAATCCATTAATGTCATACCCTTCATAAGACATAACAATCAATTTTGGTTTAAAGGCAAGGCATTTGATAGTTTTAGTAATATCATCTGGTGTTTGAGATAGTTGATGTAAGACTTTATCTTCAAACCACTTAATAAATGTCTTGTTATGCTCTCTAGCAAGCCACATTGTATTGGCTCGAGGATATTGTCTATTGATGAAATTGGTATGTTCCTCGTTATAAACGTTCACTTCATCCATGTTGTGTAAAATATACAAGTGACCTTATTCCAACTGCTCACGGCTGATTACTTTCACACGTGATCCCAAAATTCCTTTGCCAAATTTCTCATCAATATTCTTATCATTATCAGGAGTGTCATTACCACTGAGAAAGTCATTGCAAAAATCAATAACTTCTCTCACCACATAACCCTCGATAAACTCCCTTCAAGCCGATAACGATTTCGAACATCACTTTTAAAAATGCTCATGTATCGTTCAAAGGGATACATCCAATGCAAGAAAACTGGTCCCAACATTTTCACTTCCCTAGTCAAGTGGACAACAAGATGTAGCATGATATCAAAGAACAATGGAGGAAAATACATTTCAAACTGACATAGGGTAACAACCACTTCTCTTTGCAATTTATCGAGAGTATCAGGGTCAATAACTTTCCTGCACAGACTGTTGAAAAAGAAACAAAGTCTGGTTATTGCAAACCTTACATGCTTTGGCAATATAGATCTAATTGCCACATGCAATATTTCTTGCATTAGAGTGTGACAATCATGAGATTTAAGACCTATCAACTTCAGATCTTTCATTTATACCAATCTACGAATGTTGGATGAGTAACCCTATGGCACCTTAACATTTACCAAACATTCACAAAAAGCTTTCTTCTCCTTTCTAGACAATGTGTAACAAGCGGGAGGTAAGTATGTTCTCCGATTTTCCATTTCACAAAATTCTGTTAATTCTGACCTTATTCCCATTTCACGTAGGTCCAGTATGGATTTTATCCCATCTTTAGTCTTACCTGGTATATTCAACAAAGTACCAATGACACTATCACAGATATTTTTCTCAATGTGCATGACATTGATACAATGCCTGACTGTCAAATAACTCCAATAAGGAAGATCCCAAAATATTGACTTCTTCTTGAATAAAGATTTGTCACTATGTGTGGCCATAGTACATTTTGATCTCTTACTAAATTCATTGACAAAGTCTTTTACTCTTTCATAAACAACCTCCCCTGGTATAGGTTTAGGTGCACTCCGTTCCTCATTCAATCCATTGAATGCTTTGTGCTTCCTATGATACAGATGGAATTTTGTAAGAAACATTCGATGACCGAGATATACAGTCTTACCGCCATGTTTTAGTCTTGTTGAATCAGTGTTCTCTTCACATATAGGACACGCTTTAGCTCCTTTGACACTATATCAAGACAAATTCCCATATGTTGGAAAGTCATTAATAGTGCAAAACAACATAGCATGCAAATGAAATGTCTCTCTTTGTGAAGAATCATAGGTCATCACACCTTCACCCAGAGTTTCTTTAAGTCATCAATCAGAGGTTCAAGATAAACATCGATGTCATTTCCAGGTTGTTTAGGGCGTGATATCAACAACGATAGCATTACGTACTTATTTGTCATACACATCCAGGGAGGAAGATTGTATATAACAAGCATTACTGGCCAAGTGCTATGTTGGCTGCTCAATGTCCCATACGGATTCATCCCATATGTACAAAGCCCAAGTCTTGGATTCCTGACTTCTTCACCAAATTCAGGGTACAATAGATCAATCTTCTTCCACTGTAGGGAATCAGACGCATGTCGTAGGATCCCATCATTATTTTTCTTAGCATCTGCATGCCACCTCAAATTCTCCGCATCTATCGGATTGGCAAACAAGAGTTGAAACCGTGATATTATAAGTAGATACCACATCACCTTGGCAGGAGAACTAATTTTGGACTCCCCCAAAGTCATCAATTTATACCGTGACGCACCACATTTTGGACAATCTTTCAAATCCACATAGTCCTTTTGAAATAATACACAATCATCCGGGCATGCGTGTATCTTCTTGGCATCCATTCCCATTGGGCACAACAATTTCTTTACCTGGTATGTTGAGATTGGCAGCTCGTTTCCTTTAGGAAGCATTTCTTTCAACAAAGACAACAATGACGTGAAGCTTTTGTCGCTCCATCTATTGTTAGCTTTCAGCTTATACAATCTCAACACAGTGCTAAACTTCGTAAACTTAGTACAACATGTGTATAATTATATCTCATTATCATGCACAATGCTTCTAAAAATGGGAGGTGGATCAGTGTGCTCTACCCCGCAACTATCCAGCATCGCATCAACGATGTCTACTGGAATTGGTTCATTCACATCTACGTCATTGTAGGCAATTTCTTCTTCCACACAAGCACTTTTATCGGCATCCACTGGTTTCGGGTTTGAAATCTCTCCATGCCAGTGCCATTCTGTATAGCCTTGTATAATCCTGTTGCACATGACATGACTTTTGATTTTGTCACCAGTGTTGACTTTCAAGTTGTTACTGCAATGCCTACATGGACAGTAGAACCTATCTCCAGGTTGTTTCCTATGTTACTCGGAAAATCTAATAAACTGGTCAAGACCAAAAATAAACTCTGGGGTGCAGCGATTGCGAATGGACATCCATGATCTATCCATTCTATGATCAAAGAGAAAACAAGTATATATTACAACAAGATTAGGGTTAACAGGTTAGAGTTTTTGCATGGTTAAAACTTTAGGCCAACAATTACATGTGTTGTCATTCTTATATATAATAAATGTGTATCACCTATCCCATTCTTGAACACCTAATCTCACTAGTAAGTGTATAATGTGTATTGGGTTTTTGAAAAAAATTCGGGAGCATTTCCCTATTGTTCTCTAAGTACATATGTACTTAGAGAACAAATGGGGAAATGCTACCAAAATTTTCTCGAAAACCCAATACACATTTTACACTTACATCCTAAGTGAGATTATGTGTTCAAGAACAGTCCCAAACTGGGGACTATCCAAGATTTACTCCTAATGAGTAAATCTTGGACGGGTTTCTAGGCCAACAAACACAATAATAGATATGTAAATCATATCATTAAGAGCATGGTTTCATGTTAGGTCATCATAGGTCATAATAATCCACTAGAATGAGCAAAAAATGTCTCATGGTGTTAAAATAGCATAAGATTGTTCATTCTAATTTATACTCCATACAAACATTATATAATTTAGTGAGTGTTCATTCTAATTTATACCAATGTACAAGTAATATAAAGAACAATGATTGTTCACTTTCTAGGCCAACAAACACATGTGATGTCATTCTGATATATAATAAATGTGTACCACCTATCCCATCCTTGAACACCTAATCTCACTAGTAAGTGTATAATGTGTATTGGGTTTTCAATAAAATTTCAGCAGCATTTCCCCACTATTCTCCAAGTACATATGTACTTAGAGAACAAATGGGGAAATGCTACCGAAATTTTCTTGAAAACCCAATACACATTATACACTTACATCCTAAGTGAGACTAGGTGTTCAAGAACAGTCCCAAACCGGGGACTATCCAAGATTTACTCCTAATGAATAAATCTTGGACGGGTTTCTAGGCCAACAAACACAATAATAGGTATGTAAATCATATCATTAAGAGCATGGTTTCATGTTAGGTCATCATAGGTCATAATAATCCACTAGAATGAGCAAAAAATGTCTCATGGTGTTAAAATAGCATAAGAGTATTAGATCTTGATTCTAGAGTGTACAAGACATAATAGTGACTACTGATTTTGTGGGGTGATATCAATTCATAGGATTTATAGATTCAAATTTAACAAGTGTACAAGTTCCATCATTTTAATACTCTAAAGGTGACTAGGTCATAGCACATAAAAGATGGTATTACAAGGAAAGTAAGCAAACTAGATCAATTAACACTCATCTCAAAGGAACATTAGTTACTGAAGGGACCAGAAAAGAGTGCTTTTAATCACTAGGATCATACAAGTAGCAATGTTGATTAAGTATATGTGATTAAAGATCAAGCAGTGTAATAAAACAGATTTACCTCTGTTTGGGTGAGCCAGAGGGTAGGTGAGTAGGCAGCAGTAGATGATCAATTAATTCCTGAAATAATACATAAATAAATACAAATCAGTACATAAATAAACACAAATCAGTAAATTACTTAATTAAAAAAAAAACACACAACAAAATTGTACCTTGGCGCAGCCCAAGCATCGCCCAGGCATCCCAAAGGCCTAACTAGGATGGGTGCCTGGGTTTGGGACACTAGGTGAACGCCTGGCCGCCTAGTCGCGCCTGGGTGCCGCCTGGGTACGTCGGAAGGTACCTGGGCAAGCGAGCAGGGCGAGCTCGAGGTGAGGTGAGGTCGACAGGTCGGCGACGAGGTGAGGTTGACAGGTCGGCAATGAGGTGAGGTCGAGCAAAGGACCTCTAGCGCAGGGCAGGCGCGGCGAGCTCCAGTAGGCAGGTAGGCACGGCGAGCTCCAGGACTGCCGACGCAGGGCAGGAAGGTAGCCATAGGGCATGATGACTAGGACCGGAGACGACAGCATAGAAGGAGCAGGGAGCGGCGGCGGCGCACAAGCAGCAGCAGCGGCGGGTGGGGGTTGCAATCGGGCGGCAGCAGCAGCGGGGGAGAAATTCTCGCAATGAAACAGAAGAAAAGGGAAGAGTCGAGTGATCGCTGGGGTATTAAGTTCATAAAAGGCGTCGGTTGTCAATAACACCAACACCTAAACATCCTCATCATCGGTTGATCGTAAAAACCGACATCCAATTGAACAATATTTGCCCTAAAATTATTTGGCGGGAACCATTATCAACATCGGTTATCAAAGGATAACCGACATTGTATGTGACACTTTTCACACAAATTCTCATCATACATAGGCGTCGGTTTGTGTCTAACAAACCGACGTTGTATGTGACACTTTTTCTTTTCGCTCGAAATTCGGATTTCGTGGGCGATTTTAGGCATCAGTTTGGTTTACCTAGCCGACGCTGAATACAAAGCGGTACCCGTGTCTGGCTGGTCTTCGAATATAGATGTCAGATTTACTAAATAGCTGACGTGGAATGTTATATGCGGTGGTTTTTGTAAATAACCGACGCCCAAAAAAGCGACATTGAATGTTGTTTCTGTAGTAGTGTTATGACCCCATTTTGGAAAAACTCCTTGATAATAGCAAAGGTATCATCGGCAATAATACTCCAGACCTTCTTAAAAAAAACAGCCATTTAGGCCATCAGGCCCAGGGGCCTTGTCTTCATTGAGCTCAGAGATAATATCATCCACCTCCTTCCTTGAAATAGGGATACTAAGAGACATTCTTTGCAGAGAATTAAGCACATTACCCAGCCAATCCCCTCTCTAGACGTCCCCAATAGAATCATTATTACTGAAGAGGCTGCTATAGAACTCCTTAACAACAAGTTTAATGTCATCAAGGTTGTGAGTGATCTCATCATTGAATTGTAATCTCCTTAAGCTGTTACTATGTAGTCTTTAGGGAAGCGTAAAATTTTTTTGAGTTGGAGTTGCCTTCTTTTAGCCATAGGACATGAGATTTTTTTTTAGGAGAGATTCCTCGACTAGCTCAACGTTTTTAGCTACCTTCCTACACTAATTAGCAATATCTCTTTTGTTTTCATTAGTCGGGTCAAGATTAGACTAACTTTGGGCCTTATCTATAAGGAATCTTAAAGTTCTAGCATTATCATGAAGATTACCAATAGACTCTTTGTTCCATTTCAGGAGAGCTTTCTTGACGTTGTTGAAATTTTTGTATAAATGATACATATCATATCCTTCCACATCAATAGACCAAGCATCTTCAATCACTTGCAAAAAGTCATGTCTATATGACCAAGCATTAACGAATCTGAAGGGATCCTTGATTCTTCTAACATTGCCAATCTTTAAGGATATTCTTCTGTGATCACTGATAGAGTTGGAGACTAGCTCACCACTATACTCTTCAATATCGATAATGAACTAAGAATTGTGGAAGACACAATCTATCTAGGAAGTAATATACTTGTCCCCACTTTGTTTTTTATCCCAAGAGAAGAAAGGGCCTCCGAGCCGCATTTCAAATAAACCACAATTAAGAATACAACTGTTGAATTCCTCCATAGACTTCTTTGTAGGTGGCTGGATACTAGTCCTTTCTTCTTCAGTTCTAACAACGTTGAAATCACCGAGGATCACCCAAGGAAAACTGACAGATAGACTGAAATTCTCAATATTTCTCCAGATATCAGAGCACTCAGCATCACCATTATGGCCATAAATGGCCATAAGAAGAAGAGAAAAATTGTTAACAGAAACCTTAAGGAGGATAAGTTGATCAGTCTCCATAATTTTTACTATAGTGCAATTTCTATACAGAACAAAAATGTGACTTAAGTAGTCAGAAGATATATTAGAGATGAGATTATATCTAGAAAATTATCTAGCCATAACCTTATTAACAATCGTTTCCCTGATCTTTGTTTCAGTAAGAATGACGATGTCACATTGCAGCATCCTCAGCCCTTCTTGGACATGACCAATTTTGTTACCAAGTCCCCTAGCATTCCAAGAAGAGATGTTGATGGGGGTAATCATTTTGACACCACGGCTGTTGAATTGTTAGCCTCAGTGTACTCATATATCATTTCCAACTCTCAGGTGTAAGGGCAGATTCTAGAATCTCCAGCCTTACTACAGTGTTCAGCTTTCCTAGACATCTCATAGGCTCCCTGTGAATCACATTTCTAGGCATATAATTCATAGAGCACGAAGATGCTTGAGAGCTACCCTCACTAACTGGAAAAATCTTTTGAGATAAAAATCCAGGGTTGGGTGTTAGGAGACTAGAAATAGCAACCAGGAGTATCGGTACATCACTTGAATCTCCAAAAGTATCTTTCCCTTTTAGCATTCTCTGTAGCTCAAAATCTTTCGTTGGTACACAGGTCCCCTTATCTGTAGATTCGGGCAGAGCATTGTAGGTGATGTTGGGTTTTATGGGAGGCAGAGAAGGCAGCGAAAACAAAAAAAATTCTCCTCCCCAAACCCAGAACAAGGAAACGTGTCAACGTCTATACAATAGGAAAGGATGGTTTGTGGAATCATACCTTGTCCCGAGGCTTGCTCGGCGACAATACCTTGCAGCTTGCGTAGTCTTCACTTCCGATCCTGGACGGTGTATGTGCAGTTCCTGGTCGCACCGAGACTGACAACTCCTGCTCTCACCGGGACTATCGGGATTGACAGTTGTCCTCCTAAGCGAAAGAAACCTCCCGCCTCTGAAGTAGTCCACACGGACCACCTGGAACTCCAATCTCCTTGTCCCATAAGGAATTGGAAGGAGTCACACTGTAACGACACACGCCATTATTAAGATAACAAGTGCCATTAACAATAATAAAACATATGAAAGCGATCATCACCAGCGGATCACTGAAAATCACTAAAAATTAAAAACTTTTTGCAAAGAGATCCTCACATAGGAAATCTTTTCTATCAAGAACCATTGTATAACATTTATATTCTAGTTCAAACGTACATAACATGTACCATCTCTTTTCAGAGACTACATCATCAACTGCCTTATAAACTTTATATACAGACAGTGTATGAATCTCGGGGCATCAAGCCAAGACTTTAGATTGATGTATTAAAACACTGACTAAAAACTCCGAGGACCTGAGAGTACAGAGACGACACATAGGACTTTCTAACTACATAACTTGACAGGGAGTATCTCCACCTAATATATTACTGATGTCCTTGCTGTTACTACTGCTGTCCATTCCCTGCAATGGGATTTTGCCTCTTTGTCCGCATCCACCTAAAAAGTTGGATCCCACGGGGGTGAGACAATTGTAAATTGCCCCAGCGGGAGATATAACTCTCCGCCAAAACATTGTTACAGCAGCTTATTAAAATAAACTGAGAAGAAGAATTTATATATTTAATCAACAACAGGTAAGTCACTTGTATGAACAAGGTGAAGTAATCTCCTTTTTCAAGGATAACATTGCATCTACTCCTGGTAGACTCATAGTTCATTAATCTACTTGTAATGAATACAACAGATATGAATATCATCAATGAACTACAGATATATAACAGAAATGTAACATCATCCAATAAATTTCTGTATTCAATCCTTAAGCAAACATGCTATACGGCTGATTTCATTTTACAAACACACTTATGCCCTGAGGAGATGAGGTATACCGCTCATACTCCAACCGACCATTGCAAAGTCGAAATCGGTACCATACATAGGTCAATGGAAGAGCCAGATTCCCATGACCTCTCACATCCCAGTCAGTGCGGGACAACAAGCAAGACTGTGTCAACTGCTCAAAATAGCTTTCCATGGTATACTAAAACTTCGCTATAGAGTTACAGCGTCAACTGCACTCATCGATCATCGAGAGATTTAATGTTTATCTCCATCGACACGACATAAGTATTATGGGAAGATGTGTACGGCATCTGTCCCAATCATCGGGAGATTTATGATACATCCATCCCGACACATGAAGGATTGAGAGGTTTTCTGTTTACCTTCCCTCAAATCACTTCACCGGACGTAAGGATATTTTTCACCCATTTACCCCCACATATTCAAAATATGCGTTCCGGGTTTCGCCGCGGAGCACCCGTTTCACCATCACCTATTCCTGAAGATGATGGATCTATGGTCAGGGCTCTACATGAATAGATTTCACTTGGTTAATTAAGTACATTTTCATATTCTTTTAGCATCAGCCAAGTTCTCAAACAAGACTTATTACAACAATGCTATAAAGAGACATGTACTACTTTCATTAGATACTTATCAGTCTTTCAAAGACCTTGGGAACACAGTCCCTCATTTCAATACTGGGAATTCTCATCCCTTCACATTCTCATTACCATAATCATATGGTTCTGGGTATTCAAACCCTTAACTCATCATTGAGTACCATTACCATTTATTAGGTAACTATCACCTTCAGGTCATCTGACCAAGGCATTCATGATACTTGTTGCACAAGCATCACACATGATTCACAACGTCACAGAATATCTTGTCACCTCTTTCTAGGAAACAACTTACTCATGTGACTCGTAAAAGTCCATGCACATTTGTTACTTTTACTAAGTAACAACAACATTAAGGCACATAAGGCCAATCAACATTCATTATATAAATGTCCCAGCTCAACTTGGCTATATTCATCATCTCATAATATCTGTATGGTTATTAGGCATGATAACAGTCATACAAGATATTCATCACATCATGTGACACAATAGTAACACCGATATTCCTTTACCAGGAATTAGGGTTTACTATCAAATAGGGCTTCTCATTCCCTTTACCCAAATTAGGGTTACGGTTCCCCATTACTCATTAATTAGGGTTTCACGATTACATTATCTGTCCAACCCTTAATTCATTATTCCATACCTCTGGGGCATTCAAAGATATCATAAATGATTATTCAAGATCATTACTCTCATCAATTCAAGGTATGAGTTCATTTCTCATCCTCATCATGGTATGACTACATCATACTCATCATTTGGGCTTAACCCCATTCTCAAGGTACATTAATTAACACTCATCAAAGTGTAAAAACTCATTACATTTCATTGTAATAGTTTCATAACACACTTCATATGTTTCTTACCCAATTATATTGGATTTGGAGTACATCAAGGCATATAAACCCTGAAGTACTGAATGTGATAACTATCATATCTTGATGTATCACTTTCTCATCATTTCTGACTCTCTTGAATTAACCAACTTATTGAAAAACAACTAGAGGGGGTGAATAGAGTTTTAAAGTTAATTTTAAAATTATTTAACTCAAACAACCAACCACAAAAATATTGGACAAGGGGACAAGGATTTAGAGTGGTTCCAACCTTAGCAAATACTAAGGCAGTCAATCCACTACCCGGTTGCTTACCCAACTGGGATTTTCAAATAATCAAATTTTATTACCTCGCAAGGACTTTACATAAAATTACAATTCTTTCACCAAACCCTTCGAACAGCCTTCACCTAGAAGTAGTTGCACCAACTTTGAAGCAACCTTCTTGAAGTAACTTCAAGCTCCCCCTTGAAGTAGCCTTCCTCTTGAAGTAGCTTCCCGTTGCAACAGCCTTCTTGAAGTAGTCTGAAGTCCACCTTCTCCACCGAGAAGAACCTTCTCCAATCCGCAGCCTCCAACCCTAGGAGTAGCAAGGAGAATACAAAAGATAACAAGGAACAAGAAGGAAAAATAGAAATTACAATACCACTTGTAGCTCAAGGCTTGATTTGCCTATATCAAGCATATAGATCTCCTAACCAATGAATATTGGAATGTAGGTTTAGTGGATAGGAGATGCTAGCCTATAGGACACGAAATTTGGAGCAAAGAAAAGAATAGCCGATGCTAGTGTTGCTCAATTGCTCAGAACAGATTGCCAATTGTAAGTGTAAGCTCAAGTATATGCACAAGTGTACTTTGGGTGTCCTATGGCTTGTCCTATTTATAGGAATGGCCTATGGATGCTTAAGGACATTCTAGATACTTTCTAGGGGGTTCCAAGTGCTCAATTTAGCCGTTAGGTATCCACTAGTTGGTTTAACAACGGCTAGTTTAATTAATTCTACAGTTGCTGTCAGAGTCCATCTCGGTCGAGGAATTGTCGACCGAGACACCTACTCGGTCGAAGTTTTTTCGACCGACAGGCTCTCTGGATCAAGTATTTGCAACGTTCATTTCCAACTGCCAACTACCTTTTCAGCTGTGTCTAACGGCTACCTGGGTCTTTCTCAGTCGAGAAGTTTGTCGACCGAGAGTGTCTCGGTCGAGGAGTTTGTCGACCGAGATTGCCCCTGTTTCAATGTTTCAATTTAAGGCATTAAGTGTGTGTATGAGTGTGCATATGTGACACTATTGAAGGGGACGACCTATCTAAGTGTAGTGATTGGCTAGAGGAGATCTAACGCTTGATTTACATGAAGTCTTAGTACTTGTACATTATATATTTGTACAAGTTTATAATTGATTACATTTCATGACATTTACAATCATTCAAGCATATAGATTCCCTAGTGCTTTGTCATCCACCTTATTCCTGTAACACTCAAGTAGCACATTAGATCGACAAGAATGAAATGTTTGTCATCATCGAAACAAAGGGATTTATCATAATGTCAATTTAGCCAACAATCTCCCCCTTTTTGAAGATGACAAACATTTCCTAAATATAAAATAAGGAAATATAAAACATGTGAGTTTCATACCTGAAATTTACCTTTGTAGCCATCTTTGGTTTTGCAAGTGACTGCTGGCCAAGATATTATGAAACTCATTTTAATTTTATGTTTGTGATTTTATATTATTTCTCCCCCTTTGTCATTTCAAAAGATATCTAATATAATCATTTAGTATGACTTTGTGTCTTTCTTTTTATGATTTTCTCCCCCTTAAAGAGATCTCCAATTAAAATAAAGGGATTTTATTGTTAAATTTAGCCACAATTTGTTTCTGAACCATTTGCAAAGGATGTTAAGCCTTGAAATGATATGAGTTCCTTCTAAGTTTATGGCACATGTGTATTGATTTCTCACCCATTTTACAAGGGATGTTAAGCCCTGAAAATGAAATGAGAATCCTTTAATCTTAGAGTATATAAAAATGTCTCTAACCAAATGCACGGGATGTTAAGCCCTGATTTGTTTTAGAGAGTTCCTTTAAGAACAAGATATATCATTTTTATGAAATTTGTAAATTTCTTCATAACCAAGAGTAAAAATACTAAGGTCATAACAAGCTTCAAATGATGTTTACAATGTTTTTGTAATCTTCTTAATCAAATAATCAAGATAGTTTGTGTGAGCTCCCCCTTAATCTTATAGTCAATGATATTTTAAGAATTCTAAGGTCACAATCGTGTTTCAATATGATGAATATCCTTTGAATCAATATACTAAGTTAAAGTGCAGTAAAATGATATACAAATAAGCATTTTGTCAAAGCTTATTTTAGGTCGCCCTTGACTACGACCATAGCGCCCCTTGGTCAAACTTTAGCTTCAACCAAGAGGCTATTTCTACAGATTTTCAATTTGAATGCATATATGTGAAGTATAATTCTGCAAAAAAAAAATAATTTATGCCATGAAGTTTTACTGTTTATGGCATCTTCATATGACCTGAATTACAATGATCAATAACAATATGCATGGTTTGTATATATGAATCAAAGATTATTGTAGATAAACCAATGAAACATATGGCACAATAATTATGAATGCAATGATCAAGATAGAATCATGTAATACTTCTATTGAAATATCAAATTCTATTTCTTCTGTACCCTTATTTTCATCATAAGATTCTTAAAAATGAAAGCACGATTAATATCTCAAGTCTTTTAAAGATACAAATTGAGAAATTTTTATCTTATATGTGATAACATTGTGCTCTTTGCAAGCATTAAAGTTCTTGTTCTAAGAAACATATCACCAATGAATCATTTTTCTTGCCAAGGAACCATGCATACAATAATCATTCATGTATCCATGCATACAATTATCATTATCTATTTGTGCTAACATAGCATCATCTTTATGAGCTGAATGATGAAATAATGAAAGCATATCCATGATAGAACAAATAAAAGCATATAATGATAATTCCATGAAATACAATGGTTGTGATCATTTAAACTAGATGTCATAACACATGATTTCTATATGGATAAACCAGGAAATAATTTAGGAAAATCATGTGAATAATTGTAAAATAGTAATTTCTTTTTATTAAGCTAAGCATGATTTTTAGTTTTAACTTATTTAGAGGATCAACCAAAATAATCTCATTTATATTAAAAAATTTCAAGAATGGTCATTAACAATGAATAGATAGTAATATGATCAATTGAAAACACATTCAGCAGATTTATTGCAGACTGGAATTCAGTAACCTGCTCGGTCGAAGATTTCTCGACTGACAGATTGCTCGGTCGACATTTTCTCGACCGACCAGGTTTCTGTAATATTTTTCAAAATTGTTAATAGTTTACAAACAAAATTATACAAGTTAGAGCTCAATTGTGTTCAGATATGACATTTGTATATCAAGGATTAGTTTAGGTCAAATCTCAACTCGTTAAACTTAAATTTCTAAGTTTTAGGAACCCAAGCTAGATCATCATTCTTTTTCTTGATTGGCATGAAAAAGAGTAGTGTCCAAGACGCAAGCAATAATGGCAACTAATGGATTCAACTTCATTTTTCTTTTTAGGAGTTGAATTGTTCTTGGGTACATACATGGATTGATTCTCTAGCACTAGTGTCCTTCTCCAACTAGGTTTTTGATAAGATTTTCCTTTAGGCATATAACCTAGTCCTCTCCTTCCAATTTGACGATAAGAATCATTTAAGATTTTATCAAGAGTATCATTGTTACTCAAGCTACTAACTTTTTGTTGTAACTTAATAATCTCATCCATTTTCTTCTTGATATCTAACTTTGCTTGATCTAGACTAGATAATAAAGAATCTATTTCTTTTATAATAACATCATAATCTAGATGTGAACACAGAATAGATTGTCTTTGGAGATCGTTTACTTGAGTTTGCAAGTTTAACTTTTCTAGAGAAAGAAGGTTGCAATTTGCTTCTACAGATTTTAGCTTAGCATCATGATCATCAATAATCTTTTTGAGATCTTCATTTTTAGATGTGAGAGCAAGAAGTTTAGCATTTAAGTCATCATTTACTTTATTTGATTTCTTGATTTTCTTCTTGCACTCAATATATTTCTTATGTGTATCTTGAAGACTAGCAATAAGATCTTCTTTTGGTAGATCAAAAAGACTTACCTCTTCTTCTTCTTCATTTGTTGTAGCAATGAGGCATTCTACTTCTTCTTTTCCATCATCACTATCATCACTTGAATCATCCCATGCAGCTTTATATGCTCATTCTTTCTTTTTGTGAGATGATTTCTTCCCTTTCTTAAGTTTTGGACAATAACCTTTCATGTGTCCCTTTTTGCCACATTCAAAGCACCTGGAAGAAGAAACACTAGAAGTTTTATTAGTTTTAAAACGTTTATATTGCTTACCATTTACAATGAGAGTTTCTTCTTCACTATCATCTACACTTGTGTCATGATTGTCCTTGGTTGATGCTTTGAGTGCAATGTCCTTCTTTTTCCCTTGTTGGAGTTCGCGTTCTCTTCTTTCTTCCTCTTCTAAAGTTGCTTCATGAGCTTCTAAGTTGCCAATGAGTTGTTCCATCTTTAGTCGAGTGAGGTCATTTGCTTCTTCAATGGCCGTCACCTTGGGCTTGTATTTGGGAGGAAGTGATCTAATGATCTTTGATATCTGATCTTCCTTAAGAACAACTTTACCTAAAGCATTTAAACCATTTACAATAGAAGAGAATTTTGCATACATTTCACTAATAGATTCATTTGGATCCATACGGAAATGTTCAAATTTTTTTTAAGCATACTAACTTTGGAATTCTTAACTTGAACTATCCCTTCATAAGTTATAGAAAGTCTATGCCATATTTCATAGGATGTTTCACAATTTGATATTCTATTAAATTCTCCTACTGAAATTGAACAATAAAGAATACTTACAGCCTTTGCATTCATTTGAGCCGATTTTACCGTATTGGTGTCCCAAGCTGCATATTCCATTTGAGGAAGCTCATAGGGGGTTGACACCATCCTCCGTAGATCCCAGCTAATCCCTTGGAAGTAGAATTGCATCCTTCTCTTCCAGTAGGTGTAGTTTGTCCCATCAAACATAGGAGGCCTAGTCACAAGTGTTCCTTCAAGATTGAGGTTGTTGAGCAACCCATCACCCATTCTTCAAGACCTGGTTAGGTTTCCTTGAAGCATGCTCTGATACCAATTGAAAAACCACTAGAGGGGGGTGAATAGGGTTTTAAAGTTAATTTAAAAATTATTTAACTCAAACAACCAACCAAAAAAATATTGGACAAGGGGACAAGGATTTAGAGTGGTTCCAACCTTAGCAAATACTAAGGCAGTCAATCCACTACCCGGTTGCTTACCCAATCGGGATTTTGAAAGAATCAAATTTTATTACCTCGCAAGGACTTTACATAAAATTACAATTCTTTCACCAAACCCTTCGAACAGCCTTCACCTAGAAGTAGTTGCACCAACTTTGAAGCAGCCTTCTTGAAGTAACTTCAAGCTCCCCCTTGAAGTAGCCTTCTTCTTGAAGTAGCTTCCTGTTGCAACAGCCTTCTTGAAGTAGTCTGAAGTCCACCTTCTCCACCGAGAAGAACCTTCTCCAATCCGCAACCTCCAACCCTACGATTAGCAAGGAGAATACAAAAGATAACAAGGAACAAGAAGGAAAAACAGAAATTACAATACCACTTGTAGCTCAAGGCTTGATTTGCCTATATCAATCATATAGATCTCCTAACCAATGAATATTGGAATGTAGGTTTAGTGGATAGGAGATGCTAGCCTATAGGACATGAAATTTGGAGCAAAGAAAAGAATAGCCAATGCTAGTGTTGCTCAAAACAGATTGCCAATTGTAAGTGTAAGCTCAAGTATATGCACAAGTGTACTTTGGGTGTCCTATGGCTTGTCCTATTTATAGGAATGGCCTATGGATGCTTAAGGACATTCTAGATACTTTCTAGGGGGTTCCAAGTGCTCAATTTAGCCGTTAGGTATCCACTAGTTGGTTTAACAACGACTAGTTTAATTAATTCTGCAGTTGCTGTCAGAGTCCATCTCGGTCGAGGAATTGTCGACCGAGACACCTACTCGGTCGAAGTTTTGTCGACCGACAGGCTCTCTGGATCAAGTATTTGCAACGTTCATTTCCAACTGCCAAGTACCTTGTCAGCTGTGTCTAACGGCTACCTGGGTCTTTCTCGGTCGAGAAGTTTGTCGACCGAGAGTGTCTCGGTCGAGGAGTTTTTCGACCGAGATTGCCCCTGTTTCAATGTTTCAATTTAAGGCATTATGTGTGTGTATGAGTGTGCATATGTGACACTATTGAAGGGGACGACCTATCTAAGTGTAGTGATTGGCTAGAGGAGATCTAACGCTTGATTTACATGAAGTCTAAGTACTTGTATATTATATATTTGTACAAGTTTACAATTGATTACATTTCATGACATTTACAGTCATTCAAGCATATAGATTCCCTAGTGCTTTGTCATCCACCTTATTCCTGTAACACTCAAGTAGCACATTAGATCGACAAGAATGAAATGTTTTTCATCATCAAAACAAAGGGATTTATCATAATGTCAATTTAGCCAAAACTTATCTTGTATTAAGGTATTTCCCCTCTTAATACAACACATCACTAAACTCTCACCTTTAGCATTTAATGCATAGGCCACACATTAGAATTATCCAACTATCTTTAATGATATGGACTTGTCTAATGATAAAGAAATTGTTTACAATAAGGTTGCTTATAATCAACCACATGAAATGTTTCACCTTTATAAGGTCATTCCTTCTATCTCATCATTAGGGTTTCTTTATACCCTTAGTTAAGATTAGAATTATGATTCATTGTCATATTGTCCAAGATTAGGGCTTTATGCATTATGACTCCACGTTAGAGTCTCACATACCTTCACCCTTCTTAGGGCCTCTCATCACAACATAGCATAGAGCATCATGTGATGTTAATACTTAGTTAGGGTTTCTCATGGAATCACTCTCAACTAGGGTTTCACATTGAATCACCCTCAACTAGGGTTTCACATGGAATCACCCTCAACTAGGGTTTCACATGGAATCACCCTCAACTAGGGTTTCACATTGAATCAGCCTCAACTAGGGTTTCACATGGAATCACCCTCAACTAGGGTTTCACATGGAATCACCCTCAACTAGGGTTTCACATTGAATCACCCTCAACTAGGGTTTCACATGGAATCACCCTCAACTAGTCATCAATTAGGGTTTGGAATCGATGATCCTTCAACACTAATCAATGCAAGATTAGTTACTTTGAAACCATTGAACCATCATCCAAATTGAACATGACCTGACTCCAAACGGTCTTGAGGTCGTTTGGATGACCTCCAAACGGTCTTGAGACCGTTTTCCCATCATATCATCAAAATCCAAGTCAACCAATTAAGGTTTGGATCATTGGATTGATCACCAAATCAGCAATTGATTACACTTTAACTTAATAACATTAGATCATCAATTGCTTAACCATGCTCACCCCTAGACCTCCAAACGGTCTTAGATGACCTCCAAAAGGTCTTGAGACCGTTTGGATGAGCTCCAAACGGTCTTGAGACCGTTTGGCTCATCCAACCCTTGGATTATAGTGGAATTTCATCATGGTTTGGTCTATTGAGTTGATCAACAAGTCAGCACTTAATTGCAATATGATTTGGTACCTTTAGACCTTCAATTGGTCAAATATACTTGACCCCAGACCTCCAAACGGTCTTGGGGTGACCCCCAAACGGTCTTGAGACCGTTTGGGTGATCCCCAAACGGTCTTGAAACCGTTTGGGCTAATCAACCCAAAATCTCCAATTAACTCATTGGAATTTCAGCACTGTTTTCAATTAGGGTTTGCCCAATTGAATAACCTTCAACTCACGATTCCTTGGGAGTTAATCCCTCAAATGTGGTGAGTCATTAGAAAACATCATTAGAAACAGTAATACCAAACTGTAAACCCTTGGTCAACGCACTTAAACGGTCTTGAGACCGTTTTCCCAAAATAGTCGATTAAATCAGATTGAAAATCAGCACTTAATCCAATTAGGATTCCCTAATTGATTAGCCTTCAACTCATGATTCCCTTGGCGTTAATCCTTAAAATTTGGAGGTTCATTAACCAACATCATTATGAACAAGAATCCCAAACGGCAATGCTTGGTCAACCATCTCAAACGGTTTTGAAACCGTTTTCCCAAACAGGTCAAGTTATTCAGGTTGAAAATCAGCATTTAATTCTATTCGATTTGCCTAATTGATTGGCCTTCAACCTACGATTCCTTTGGAGTTAACCCCTCAAAATTGGTGGGTCATTATCCTACATAATTAGGAACAGAATTCCCAAACGGTCAATTCTTGGTCAACCATCTCAAACGGTTTTGAAACCGTTTTCTCCCAAACGGTTTCAAACTGTTTGCCCTTAAACGGTTTGCTGAAACCGCATAGCCAATCAAATTAAAACGATTTGGAGTAGCTATCAAAACCATTTGGCTTGGTACTTTTCTTTGGATAAGCATCTAGGATGATGTCATCATCTCCTTCCTTCGAACAACCAAGAACAGCAACCGTTCTTGATGGGAGTTTCAGCAAGAAATCAAAAGTGTATCAAATTGAAGAAATCAATCAACAAAGCATAGAGAGTTGATGCAATAGCAATGTTTAAGGGTTAAAGTTATAAAACCCACCTCCAATTGAGCTCCAAAGCTCCAAGATCACGCCATTAATGGTGGATGAAGCTCTTGCAACTCCCCCTAGGCTCGTCCTCATGCTTTTGATTGTAAAAGTTGGCTAGGGTTGAATAGGAGATCGAAATAAGAAGGAATCCATAATTTATTTTCGATTTCCACCATGGAATCATGAAGAACAAGGGTCAAGAGGCTTACCAACAGGTTGGGACTCGTCCTCCTGTTGCTCCTAAGTCCCCTTGAGCTCACCCAAAGCAAAGGAAGAAGAAAGGGCCGAAAAAAGCCTTTCAATTGATTTGGAAATGGCACTTTTATAAGGAAATTGATGAGAGAGAAAATGCATTATCAAAATGCATTTAATTCCAAAACCATGGCCGCCTCTTCCCCCTCAAAATCCTTAAGGACGAGGCTATCTTCATTGCCTCATATTCCTCTAAATTATCCATGATTTAAGGAAAAGCAAATTAAGCACCTTAATGCTTATTATATTAAAATCCCATATGTGAGTGGATATTACTTTTCTTTATAATAAGGTGAGTGGAATTTCACCTACATAAGATATTTTCGTTCCTTATCTTGGAAAAAGAACGTAAATCCTTATTAAAAATCAACCAATAACATTTTGGTTGAAGGCCCTTTAATTAATACATTCATTTTTGCACCTAAATTGAATTAGGGTTTCAATTAGGATTAAATCTTGATTATTTTAATATCAAGATTCTCTTTCCTCCAACTTAATTCAAATGAGATTACCCTCTCATTTTATTTGCTCTACATGATGCCAAGAAACATTAAGGACCTTATTGAAGCGGTAATTTGCATATTGAACCCTAGGTTTTGGGTAAATTGCACATTACACCAAAACTGGGTTTTAATGCACAAACATTGCTTTACAAGCTTAATCTTGGTGCCCAAGCTTGTGAAAACTATACCACTACATCATATTAATTCTTATGATGTATCAACATCAGAGGAACATCTTATCATGCAACATTTGCAATTTAACCCCTCAACTTGGGTAATTTGCACTTTAGTCCAAAACAACAAAACATTGATTTCAACAATGTTCAAAAAGGACTAGAATTGCAATATAAGTTCCTCATGATCCCTAATTACTTTCACAAGATGAAATTAAGCATATAATCATCTTTCTTAATCTAAACACCTAGGGTTAGAGTATAACCCAGGTCAGGGATTTTACAAATTATAAACCCCTAACAATTATTTGGTCCTCGAAATCCCAGATAAAGGAAGACAGATGTATTTTATTCATCATACTATCTAGTCTTCACTTATCATCTCCTTATTATGGAGAAACCATAAAACTTTGATCAACACAAAGTGTTTCAGTACATGATTCTTATAGAATCAACACACAAAACACATGCTCCACTGTTCCTCATCATTGACTATGAAGTCAACTTTTTGTGAAACAACACTTTTCTTGTTCATAGAAACATCATACATTCTTTATTAGTATCATGTTTATGCATAGCATAAACCCCTAACATATGATGTTCATATCATTTCATTTTATATAATCAGACTAATTTCATAGTTGACCACTCCATGTAGCCAACCTAAATCATCTGATATTTTCTCAGATACGAGGATCTTCCACCTTGGTATCTATCACATGTGTTGAGAACACATCACATTCATATCTTATGAGGAGTACACTTTTAGTTCCTCATACAACATGCTCATCTGAGATTATCTCAGACTTCTCTTTCTTATGCATAGGATATGATACATTTATTCATTCCATATTCCATATTCCTGATTCATGATGCTCATTAGATTGTCTCAGAATGACTACTTGATCAGAGCAATCATAAAGACAACAATCTAAGAGTTTCCATACCCACTTTATCATCAATAGTTGCATACCTGGCCAGGGTATACAAATACTGAGATTAAGTGATATGCATTTCGTATACTATCATATTCCTTCTTTTCATATTAACACAAGCATAAGGCTTAACATCCCTGAATTTCATTCAGGCCTATCTTATATACCTCATCTTTTCTTATAGAAGTAAGAACAACATAAAACATTTGTAATGTTTTACCATGCAAAACATAAGTCCTCATAGGACTAAACAAGGAAAGTTCAATCATTTCCTTCCTCAGTTAATCCAGGAATTCATAAGATGACATATTTGAATGACATTATCCTATCTAACTTGTCATAATTCATGGATTATTCACTACCTCAGGCTAACTCTGCCTCAAAGGTTGATTCAACAGGATAAGGTTGAGCACAGACTCAATTTATGTCCAGAAATTCATCATTTCCTTTTGCTTCAACCTGCTGATGCTAATTACAAATCCTGTTGATATCTAAAACATCATCATTGGGGCTGGTAATCTAGGTTACACTGCCAATGCTTGATCCACTATATACATTACTGTTTCCCTAAATTATCCAACAGTATTACTTAAAGAAGGATTTTCTTATCATAGATGGATCATATAGGGGATTCTTAGGCAACTGTCTCTCTCTTGCCTGTTCCCATGCACCCCTTCTTGGTGCAACATTGCTGCTTTCAGCAGCAACCTCCTCATGTGACCCAGTCATCTTTAAGTTATTCTTCTCTCTTATGAGCAGAAGACACTATCAGATACACTGGATGACACCAGAACAGACTCTACTATCTTAGTCCTATGTCTCTGTAGACTCAGCGAACCTAGAGCTCTGATACCACTAATTGTAACGACACACGCCATTATTAAGATAACAAGTGCCATTAACAATAATAAAACATACGGAAGCGATCATCACCAGCGGATTACTGAAAATCACTAAAAATTTAAAACTTTTTGCAAAGAGATCCTCACATAGGAAATCTTTTCTATCAAGAAACATTGTATAACATTTATATTCTAGTTCAAACGTACATAACATGTACCATCTCTTTTCAGAGACTACATCATCAACTGCCTTATAAACTTTATATACAGACAGTGTACGAATCTCGGGGCATCAAGCCAAAACCTTAGATTGATGTATTAAAGCACTGACTAAAAACTTCGAGGACCTAAGAGTACAGAGACGACACATAGGACTTTCTAACTACATAACTTGACAGGGAGTATCTCCACCTGATATATTACTGATGTCCTTGTTGTTACCGCTGCTGTCCATTCCCTGCAATGGGATTTTGCCTCTTTGTCCACATCCACCTAAAAAGTTGGATCCCACGGGGGTGAGACAATTGTAAATTGCCCCAGCGGGAGATATAATTCTCCGCCAAAACATTGTTATAGCAGCTTATTAAAATAAACTGAGCAGAAGAATTTATATATTTAATCAACAGTAGGTAAGTCACTTGTATGAACAAGGTGAAGTAATCTCCTTTTTCAAGGATAACATTGCATCTATTCCTGGTAGACTCATAGTTCATTAATCTACTTGTAATGAATACAACAGATATGAATATCATCAATGAACTACAGATATATAACAGAAATGTAACATCAGCCAATAAATTTCCGTATTCAATCTTTAAGCAAACATGCTATATGGCTGATTTCATTTTACAAACACACTTATGCCCTGAGGAGATGAGGTATACCGCTCATACTCCAACTGACCACTGCAAAGTCGAAATCAGTACCATACATAGGTCAATGGAAGAGTCGGATTCCCATGACCTCTCACATCCCGGTCAGTGCGGGACAACAAACAGGATTGTGTCAACTTCTCAAAATAGCTTTCCAGGGTATACTGAAACTTCTCTATAGAGTTACAGAGTCAACTGCACTCGTCGGTCATCGAGAGATTTAATGTTTATCTCCATCGACCCGACATAAGTATTATGGGAAGATGTGTACGGCATCTATCCCAATCATCGGGAGATTTATGATACATCCATCCCGACACATGAAGGATTGAGAGGTTTGTTGTTTACCTTCCCTCAAATCACTTCACCGGACGTAAGGATATTTTTCGCACATTTACCCTCACATATTCAAAATATGCATTACGGGTTTTGCCGTGGAGCACCCGTTTCTCCATCACCTATTCCTGACGATGATGGATCTATGGTCAGGGCTCTACATGAATAGATTTCACTTGGTTAATTAAGTACATTTTCATATTCTTTTAGCATCAGCCAAGTTCTCAAACAAGACTTATTACAACAATGCTATAAAGAGACATGTACTACTTTCATCAGATACTTATCAGTCTTTCATAGACCTTGGGAACTCAGTCCCTCATTTGAATACTGGGAATTCTCATCCCTTCACATTCTCATTACCATAATCATATGGTTCTGGGTATTCAAACCCTTAACTCATCATTGAGTACCATTACCATTTATTAGGTAACTATCACCTTCAGGTCATCTGACCAAGGCATTCATGATACTTGTTGCACAAGCATCACACATGATTCACAAGGTCACACAATATCTTGTCACCTCTTTCTAGGAAACAACTTACTCATGTGACTCATAAATGTCCATGCACATTTGTTACTTTTACTAAGTAACAACAACATTAAGGCACATAAGGCCAATCAACATTTATCATATAAATGTCCCAGCTCAACTTGGCTATATTCATCATCTCATAATATTTGTATGGTTATTAGGCATGATAACAGTCATACAAGATATTCGTCACATCATGTGACACAATAGTAACACCATTATTCCTTTACCAGGAATTAGGGTTTACTATCAAATAGGGCTTCTCATTCCCTTTACCCAAATTAGGGTTAGGGTTCCCCATTACTCATTAATTAGGGTTTCACAATTACATTATCTGTCCAACCCTTAATTCATTATTCCATACCTCTGGGGCATTCAAAGATATCATAAATGATTATTCAAGATCATTACTCTCATCAATTCAAGGTATGAGTTCATTTCTCATCCTCAGCATGGTATGACTACATCATACTCATCATTTGGGCTTAACCCCATTCTCAAGGTACATTAATTAACACTCATCAAAGTGCAAAAACTCATTACATTTCATTGTAATAGTTTCATAACACACTTCATATGTTTCTTACCCAATTATATTGGATTTGGAGTACATCAAGGCATATAAACCCTGAAGTACTGAATGTGATAACTATCATATCTTGATGTATCACTTTCTCATCATTTCTGACTCTCTTGAATTAACCAACTTATCTTGTATTAAGGTATTTCCCCTCTTAATACAACACATCACTAAACTCTCACCTTTAGCATTTAATGCATAGGCCACACATTAGAATTGTCCAACTATCTTTAATGATATGGACTTGTCTAATGATAAAGAAATTGTTTACAATAAGGTTGCTTATAATCAACCACATGAAATGTTTCACCTTTATAAGGTCATTCCTTCTATCTCATCATTTGGGTTTCTTTATACCCTTACTTAAGATTAGAATTATGATTCATTGTCATATTGTCCAAGATTAGGGCTTTATGCATTATGACTCGACATTAGAGTCTCACATACCTTCACCCTTCTTAGGGCCTCTCATCACAACATAGCATAGAGCATCATGTGATGTTAATACTTAGTTAGGGTTTCTCATGGAATCACTCTCAACTACGGTTTCACATTGAATCACCCTCAACTAGGGTTTCACATGGAATCACCCTCAACTAGGGTTTCACATGGAATCACCCTCAACAAGGGTTTCACATTGAATCACCCTCAACTAGGGTTTCACATGGAATCACCCTCAACTAGGGTTTCACATGGAATCACCCTCAACTAGGGTTTCACATTGAATCACCCTCAACTAGGGTTTCACATGGAATCACCCTCAACTAGACATCAATTAGGGTTTGGAATCGATGATCCTTCAACACTAATCAATGCAAGATTAGTTACTTTGAAACCATTGAACCATCATCTAAATTCAACAGCACCTGACCCCAAACGGTCTTGAGGTCGTTTGGATGACCTCCAAACGGTCTTGAGACCGTTTTCCCATCATATCATCAAATTCCAAGTCAACCAATTAAGGTTTGGATCATTGGATTGATCACCAAATCAGCAATTGATTACACTTTAACTTAATAACATTGGGTCATCAATTGCTTAACCATACTCACCCCTAGACCTCCAAACAGTCTGGGATGACCTACAAACGGTCTTGAGACCATTTTGATGAGCTCCAAATGGTCTTGAGACCGTTTGTCTCATCCAACCCTTGGATTATAGTGGAATTTCATCATGGTTTGGTCTATTGAGTTGATCAACAAATCAACACTTAATTGCAATATGATTTGGTACCTTTAGACGTTCAATTGGTCAACTATACTTGACCCCAGACCTCCAAACGGTTTTGGGGTGACCTGCAAACGGTCTTGAGACCGTTGGGGTGATCCCCAAACGGTCTTGAAACCGTTTGGGCTAATCAACCCAAAATCTCCAATTAACTCATTGGAATTTCAGCACTGTTTTCAATTAGGGTTTGCCCAATTGAATAACCTTCAACTCACGATTCCTTGGGAGTTAATACCTCAAATTTGGTGAGTAATTAGACCACGTCATTAGAAACAGTAATACCAAACGGTAAACCCTTGGTCAACGCACTCAAATGGTCTTGAGACCGTTTTCCCAAAAAGGTCAATTAAATCAGATTGAAAATCAGCACTTAATCCAATTAGGTTTCGCTAATTGATTAGCCTTCAACTCATGATTCCCTTGGAGTTAATCCATCAAATTTTGAGGGTCATTACCCAACATCATTATGAACAGGTATCCCAAACTTTCAACGCTTGGTCAACCATCGCAAACGGTGTTGAGACCGTTTTCCCAAGCAGGTCAAGTTAATCAGGTTGAAAATCGGCATTTAATTCAATTCGATTTGCCTAATTGATTGGCCTTCAACCTACGATTCCTTTAGAGTTAACCCCTCACATTTGGTGGGTAATTAGCCTACATAATTAGGAACAAAATTCCCAAACGGTCAATGCTTGGTCAACCATCTCAAATGGTGTTGAAACTGTTTTCTCCCAAATGGTTTCAAACCGTTTGCCCTTAAACGGTTTGCTGAAACCGCATAGCCAATCAAATTAAAACGATTTGGAGTAGCTATCAAAACCGTTTGGTTTGGTACTTTTCTTTGGATAAGCATATAGGATGATGTCATCATCCCCTTCCTTCGAACAACCAAGAACAGCAACCGTTCTTGATGGTAGTTTCAGCAAGAAATCAAAAGTGTATCAAATTGAAGAAATCAATCAACAAATCATAGAGAGTTGATGCAATATCAATGTTTAAGGGTTAAAGTTATAAACCCCGCCTCCAATTGAGCTCCAAAGCTCCAAGATCGCGCCATTAATGGTGGATGAATCTCTTGCAACTCCCCCTATGCTCGTCCTCCAGCTTTTCATTGTAAAAGTTGGCTAGGGTTGAAGAGGAGATCGAAATAAGAAGGAATCCATAATTTATTTTCGATTTCCACCATGGAATCATGAAGAAAAAGGGTCAAGAGGCTTACCAACAGGTTGGGACTCGTCCTCCTGTTGCTCCTAAGTCCCCTTGAGCTCACCCAAAGCAAAGGAAGAAGAACGGGCCGAAAAAAGCCTTTCAATTGATTTGGAAATGGCACTTTTATAAGGAAATTGATGAGAGAGAAAATGCATTATTAAAATGCATTTAATTCCAAAAACATGGCCGCCTCTTCCCCCTCAAAATCCTTAAGGACGAGGCTATCTTCATTGCCTCATATTCCTCTCAATTATCCATGATTTAAGGAAAAGCAAATTAAGCACCTTAATGCTTATTATATTAATATCCCATATGTGAGTGGATATTACTTTTCTTTATAATAAGGTGAGTGGAATTTCACCTACTTAAGATATTTTCGTTCCTTATCTTGGAAAAAGAACGTCAATCCTTATTAAAAATCAACCAATAACATTTTGGTTGAAGGCCCTTTGATTAATACATTCATTTTTGCACCTAAATTGAATTAGGGTTTCAATTAGGATTAAATCTTGATTATTTTAATATCAAGATTCTCTTTCCTCCAACTTAATTCAAATGAGATGCCCCTCTCATATTATTTTCTCTACATGATGCCAAGAAACATTAAGGACCTTGTTGAAGTGGTAATTTGCATATAGAACTCTAGGTTTTGGGTAAATTGCACATTACACCAAAACTAGGTTTTAATGCACAAACATTGCTTTACAAGCTTAATCTTGGTGCCCAAGCTTGTGAAAACTATACCACTACATCATATTCATTCTTATGATGTCTCAACATCAGAGGAACATCTTATCATGCAACATTTGCAATTTAACCCCTCAACTTGGGTAATTTGCACTTTAGTCCAAAACAACAAAACATTGATTTCAACAATGTTCAAAAAGGACTAGAATTGCAATATAAGTTCCTCATGAGCCCTAATTACTTTCACAAGATGAAATTAAGAATATAATCATCTTTCTTAATCAAAACACCTAGGGTTAGAGTATAACCCAGGTCAGGGATGTTACACGCACCCTCCTGTCAGCGTACTAGTCGCTAACACACTCTCCTGCCACCAGTCGCAACTGCAGTTGTCTTTCCCTTGTTGTGCCTTCCTTATTGGGTAGCACTTGCTCGAGCTCTCTCAGTTACCAAAACCAGAGAGAACGACAACTTTGTAGAGCAACTGGTTGCACTAAGCTATTCTTTGAGATGCCCCCAATACCCCTATATATATAGGAGGGTCATGGGACAGGGTTCTCCATCCCGTGCAATGCGGGACTAAAAGCAGGAGTAGGAGGGTTCGAGTTTTTCCACAAAAACAACCAACTCGCAACCTGAACCGATCGTTTCATTTCTGAAACGGTCGGTTGGGGATCTGAGCCGGTCGGTGGACACTCAACCGATCGGTTGGGACCCATGAGCCGGTCAGTTCACTTTTTGAACCGATCGGTTCGTGGTCCTGATCAGTTCCCAATCGACTTTCCCTCTTTTGTTTCTAATTGGTATCAAATACCAATCCTTGTTCCAATAAAATTGGGCAAGTGAAACACAAGGAAAATTCTCACCAATCCGACTTTCCCAACTTGCTCGATTGCAACAGTTGAACCGATCATTTCAACACTTGAAGCAGTCGTTCACCCTATCCATGAGCCGATCAACTCACAACTTAAGCCGACCGGTTCACCAAGCTGAGCTGATCGGTTCATCTCATGAGCCGATCGGTTGGGAGTGTTGATTGTGCAGAATCAGTCAATTGCGGTTTCAATCAATTCGATACTCTAATCAATCTGTCCAACACCTTGAACACTATGATTTTGAGCTATCAATCAATTGAGTGTTTAATTGAACTACTAAAATCCTTTAGTAATCAATCTAAACATTGTTTGTGGACAAAACTCCTCTTCCAGGTTAAATCCTTTGTGTGTGACCCTGCAGGTCCATTTCACGTTGGCAGTGAAAGTCCATAACACTTATGACTTCACAAGCAAAGAGTGGTGCCTAGTCACACATCAGTGCTACCCAAGTGAAAGTAGAAAGTTGGAGAAGAACTTTCAATCCTATAATCTGTGAATGGTGTTACAGCGAATGTATAATTCCTTTGTCACTGATATCCCGAATGAACTCGAGGCATGGAACAGTCATCCTGTCAACGTTCATTCACTTTCTTGATCTCAGAGTAGATTGGAAGAGATATGTATGACATCAATATCACATACTGATTCACACATGCATGTGCACGCCTATTTCAATCCTACTCATCAAGTGGCCTTGGATATCAAACTCCCTTAGGAGGGACAAATCCCATATCTATCACTCACCCCTCAAAAGCCCCATGTGTCAAAGCCACCCAATCATCACCTTTATAACAACCCATGTTTCAAGACTGCGTTTGATGATGTCAAAGTGTACCCAATGACGTGTTGAGTGTAGTGATTTCAGGTCAAAGAATCACATTCACCACCATCACTGTGAGTACTGACTATGACTACCATGTTTATGTTTCCATGTGTCAAACTCACGGTGGGTCTGTCTGGTACACTTGTTCTCTAACAAGTACATATGTGGTTGGTTTGATATCTCTATATCATGACTAATGAGATTCTGTCATCAACCAACACCACAATCTAGTCTTGTGTGTCATTGCTGTCTATCTACCTTCCACAATGACATTCGAATAGGGACATAACAAGAATGTACAAACTCTTAGCATCCGTATGATCTCATCGTTCAGGTCCTCAACCTGAAAGCATACGTCATTGAGTATTGTCATTCTCTAGACATTCAATCTGCTCTATCACTATCTCATATGACTGAACCAGAAAGAACTGGCAGCTCGCCTTTGATGTTTATCAAATCATTCTTAATGTATCCCACCAATCATCCCATGATTGGATCTCAGGGCATACATACCAACAGACTCCCACTTGCACTGCGAGCCAATCACCCTTGAATCATATTCATATTGATCTTCAAACATGTCCCACATGTTATTGTGCTCTACTGTCAACATAGTGAGTAATGGCAACACTTTGCCAAAGTCAGTATAAATTGCATGTCTCTCATCTCTTCATTGTACGTCATACGTATGAGATGGAGTTGTCGTAATATGCGATCTTGTATTCCTTTGCTAACATTTAGCCACATTGCATGATCAAGGATTCCAGACTTGTCATCAATGAGCGGAATATCTATAAGTTCATCTCATGAACTTCGAGATCTATATAGTATCCACTGTTGTTCTCTAACACATAGATACTCAACATTTCCTTTTAAATGGTTTTATTGGAACATTTCCAATTATCAACAAACTTTCACTTTTATATATCCTATATATATATTGCGATTAATTTTCTATCCTTTCAGAAGTTCGCATCAATGTAATTCTTTACATCGAACTCTTCCTTATCTCCATAGAACTAGTACTTCTCAAGTACTTATCAAGTTCTCATGATATTCCAGTAACCCTTACTGGAAGCAGACAGACATCCACTCGTCATATCTCATATACGAGTTATCAGGATGAGCACATCATATTGCCATGTCCTACATACAAGATGATGAATGCATTTTGTTCTTGCCATGTCGATACATGCAAGATAATGGGATGATTACATACATGATAGATCTATATCTATTCTTAGTGTTCACATTCTTCATAAGAATTGGACACTTGGCCTTGAGATACTAAGTCCATGTAACATGGACAAGTTTTCTCCCACTAAATTTGTGTACACTGAACCCTTCAGTACACATTGCCAATGTATGCTTTCTCTATTCAGGTCAAGAGGTTTTCGAGAACTATCTCTATATATCTCTATTCCTATCTCATAGGAAACATCTCTATTCCTCCTTAAAGATAATTTCCACTTTTGGATTTCGATTCTAGAACATTTCCATTTCACATCAATATGTGGAATGTGAATACGCTCCCACTAAATCAAAGATCCCTTCTTTATCTTTGACATATCGGTCAAACCCTTTGACTATATCATCAAAGTAAAGATCCAATTTTGAGTTGCTTGTACTCAATCAATCACATTGATTAGTCCATTGTAACTTATAGACTTCATTTCCATTAGTGGATTCATAAACCTTATAGGTTGTGTCACGTACACATCCTTGTTTTATTCCTCATAGGAATGTGGTTTTAGTATCCATATGCCAAATGTCTTAGTCATTAAGTTTCAATCAACAAGCATCATCCTTCTCAAAATGTTATCCATGTATCTTAACCTTTAAGAATCATTTGCACTTCTGGATTTCATCCAATGGGTTATACCATCAAGGTCATACCTTATGGTTCAAATGGATGTCATTTAGGATGTAATGGTCATAAACCATAACTCAAAATCTGGTTCCTCATATTCATCTAGATAGTTGACTCATCACATGAACAACTCATCACATAGACAAACGAGGTGTATCTGTCAAGGATATAAGAACTCACAACTCCTTGTGATTCTTAATGTCCTTTATTATTGTGGGGTATACTTTTATTAAGAAGAATTCATTTATTCGATAATCATTCTCTAACTCCTTAGAGTATGATTCCTTCTTGATTTAGACATCACCATGCCTTAATAATGAGTTCACTATGATACACTATCATAATCACTCATAAGGATCTCAAACATTTGGTCCAAGTATTTCAGTCATTGATCTCATCAAGAATTAACACTTTACCAAATTTGCACTTCATCTATGATATTCTTGAACACTTCAAGACATTCATATTGGTATTTCTCTAAACACCTTTTGAAGTACTAGCATTTGTTCCAATAGGTATGTAAATACATCACATGTATTATACCTAATTGGATAATCATTCTCCCACTATCATTAGTGAAGATTGATTAATCATGTACAAGAGATTCATGTCTCTTACTGGTTCTCTAACCAAAAGAGTCTAGATTTATCCATCACATGGAAACTAGAAATGAATTTCTCATGATTGATGCTAATTTAATCGTTTGAGTTATCAATAACTTTAGGTATCATTTTATCTTATGCATACCATGTATCACAAGATAAATAAGTCATTTCCACAAAGATCATATCTTTAAGATTGAAACATCAACTTTATTAATCGCCATCATTGTCATACAATATGCAAAAATAAAGTGTTTCTATCTATTGGCAATATATGAAATAGCAGTTCTCAACTCTATTTCGTGCCCTTTAGTTTGAAATAAACTGAAAGGTACTCCTATCTATGGCAGCAACACTTGCTCCAATGATGGGTACTCCTTTCTTGGTCCTTTCACAAAGGCCATCACTTCTTTGCGGATCTTGCATATCATATATGACATATCTTGGTATCATATACCTCAGATAAAGAAGCGGTTCATTTCCTGATACCTTAGGTGGAGATCTCCATCCCCTCCTTCATCATCTTTTGTTCTTCCAGATATAGAGGGAAATCCCTCATACACCCTTTCCCCATGTGCCTTGAGGCTGAAGACGGCTTGGATTGCTGGCTAGCATCAGAACACTTCTTTGCTTTGCCCTTATCCTTTCCCTTAAGAATTACCTTTCTCTTTGATCACATCAAAGATTATGGTTTGTTTTTCTTCATCTTTGCCTCTACTATCCTCAACATGTTCAACAACTCTGTCAACGCTTGTCAAAGTTTTTCATGTTGTAGCTTACCATGAATTGTATGATTCTCACAACATTTGCAGTATCATACCAATAGCCAACTCTTGGCTCAGAGGGAATCCTACTTAGTCAGGTTTTCCACATACCCAATCATATTAAGTGCGTGAATACCTTACTGGATGTCCTTCTGTCATGACATACTAGGATAGTGTCCTTGAGTCATCATATGTCTCATGTTGTCTCTGCAACTCATAGTTCAGAGAACACAACATCAAGCACTCCTCATCAATGTCATCCTCGGTATGCTTTCATAAGCATACTTTCAGCCATTGATGTGATGGGATCGAGTTCATCTGGTTCTGGTATAACTAGGACTTAGAGCTTTCGCTCTATGAGAACACTTCTCATCATCCTAACCAGTCGTGGAATTATTCCCATTTAATTTGTTGGTCTCAAAGACCGATCGCAAATAAAGTGATTTGTTGATTAACCATTTATTTTAACAAAAGGAAATATATGCAATTTTAGTCCAAAACTTTTTTTTGACTTGTTTGATTGATTTGAAAAGTTGACGATAAAATTAGGCCTTTAATTAATTTTCGCTCCCACTATTTTACTTCAAATTGATAGCCCTCACCATCAACTCGGAAGATTGCAGCGTACAACCTTCTAGTGGGCAAGATCCTGAAATCCTCTAAGTCATGGACCAGCTAGGGCTGTCACCCACAACATAGATCTCTCAGGTAGGCAACTCTTGCCAATTGCATCATATGCAACTCTTGATAAGATGTCATATGCAACTCCTTACCATGATCATCTCCATTCCTCAAGGTGCTAGATCCTATCTAGGTCACCTTGTTAAGTCTGACCCAAAGCAAACACGATGAATATGCACCCTACTAGGGCAGACCCACACATTCATCCTTCACGCTTTCACGAGATAGACGGTGCACCATGCTAGGGTGTGCCCACACTTGGTCGATCAAGCTTTTCATGTGTGTCGCATTTGGAAGGCATCTAAAACTTAATATTTAATGAGGGATTTGGTTTTTATATACATATACATATCCAATCACCACAATACATAGTACGTATCATATACATGCTATATCCCATAGAAAACATGCAAAACGATAAAAGATATGATTACGGCCATCCTAATGTGATTTCTCGAGCCAAGAGGAATCACGGTCATCTAGGCCTACATCACATGCAACCTTCTCAAGATGAACTCTGTGCTTTGCCTTTGGAGAAGATCAACTCATCACATGACTGACTTGCTCGTTCTGGCCCGGTCATCTGGGTGCCACCAGCTGATCGGTTGGCTCCTCCAACTGATCAGTTCGTCTGGTCATCATGCATCTTATCATGGCCGCCACCCGCTCGTCTCGCTCCTCGAACCGGTCATCAACCGATCGGTTCGCTCCATGAACCGGTCGTCTGGAATGTCAACTGATCGGTTCACACCTTGAACCGATCGTCTCATCTGTCTTCAGGATGTCCTCCGTTCTTCGACATAACAGGAAATAAAATTCTATCCTATTTTACATTGTATAAAAGGAGAAACCTCAAGTTACATTCGAGGGGTGCAAAGGTAGGAAAGAAAACTCGAATTATTACAAGTTACATCAAGAATAAGAGAAAGAAGATCGGTGCACAGACCGAGATGCAAGCAACCACATACAACCATACACAGATAGGATTTATTGGCCATAACCACGCTATACATCCACCACAAAACTCATTTAAGGGCGACGCGTATCGAGTGCATTCATAATACATATCATATATGTAATTTGGGATTTGTGGATTTAGGATTGGACATGCATAAAGCCAATATTATTCGCATCGTATGCAATAAATAAAGGCGACAAACCAAAAATAGATCATATCGATATTCCCAAAGTATAGAGCAGTTGACGTGGCTCTGATACCACTGTTGGGTTTTAGGGAGGCAGAGAAGGCAGTGGAAATAAAAAAAATTCTCCTCCCCAAATCCAGAACAAGGAAATGTGTCAACGTCTATACAATAGGAAAGGATGGTTTGTGGAATCATACCTTGTCACGAGGCTTGCTCGGCGACAATACCTCGCGGCTTGCGCGGTCTTCACTTCCGGTCTTGGACGGTGTCTATGCAGCTCCTGGTTGCACCGGGACTGACAAGTCGTGCTCTCACCGTGACTGTCGGGATTGACAGTTGTCCTCCTGACTGGCAGAAACCTCCCGCCTCTGAAGTAGTCCACACGGACCACCTGGAACTCCAATCTCCTTGTCCCACAAGGAATTGGAAGGAGTCTCACCCTCCTATCAGTGTACTAGTCGCCAACACACTCTCCTACCACCAGTCGTAACTGTAGTTGTCTTTCCCTTATTGTGCCTCCCTTATCGGGTAGCACTTTCTCGGGCTCTCTCGGTTACCAAAACTAGACAGAATGACAACTTTGTAGTGCAACTGGTTGCACTAAGCTGTTCTTTGAGAAGCCCCCAATACCCCTATATATATAGGAGGGTCATGGGACAGGGTTCTCCATCCATGGCAATGCAGGACTAAAAGCAGGAGTAGAAGGGTTCGAGATTTTCCACAAAAACAACCAACTCGCAACCTGAACCGATCATTTCATTTCTGAAATGGTCGGTTGGGGATCTGAGCCGGTCGGTTGACACTCAACCGATCGGTTGGGACCCATGAGCCGGTCGGTTCACTTTCTGAACCGATCGGTTCGTGGTCCTGATCAGTTCCCGATCGACTTTCCCTCTTTTGTTTCTAATTGGTATCAAATACCAATCCTTGTTCCAATCAAATTGGGCAAGTGAAACACAAGGAAAATTCTCACCAATCCGACTTTCCCAACTTGCTTGGTTGCAATAGTTGAACCGATCATTTCAACACTTGAAGCAATCGTTCACCCTGTCCATGAGTCGAGCGACTCACAACTTGAGATGACCGATTCACCAAGTTGAGCCGATCGGTTCATCTCATGAGCCGATCGGTTGGGAGTGCAGATTGTGCAGAATCAGTCAATTGCGGTTTAAATCAATTCGACACTCTAATCAATATGTCCAACACCTTGAACACTATGATTTTGAGCTATCAATCAATTGAGTGTTTAATTGAACTACTAAACTCCTTTAGTAATCAATCTAAACATTGTTTGTGGACAAAACTCCTCTTCCAGGTTAAATCCTTTGTGTGTGACCCTACAGGTCCATTTCACGTTGGCACTGAAAGTCCATAACACTTATGACTTCACAAGCAAAGAGCGGTGCCTACTCACACATCAGTGCTACCCAAGTGAAAGTAGAAAGTTGTAGAACAACTTTCAATCCTACAATCCATGATTGGTGTTACAGTGAATGTATAATTCCTTTATCACTGATATCCCGAATGAACTCGAGGCATGGAATAGTCATCTGTCAACGTTCATTCACTTTCTTGATCTCAAAGTAGATTGGAAGAGATATGTATGACATCAATATCACATACTGATTCACACATGCGTGTGCATGCCTATTTCAATCCTACTCATCAAGTGGCCTTGGATATCAAACTCCCTCAGGAGGGACAAATCCCATATCTATCACTCACCCCTCAAAAGCCCCATGTATCATAGCCACCCAATCATCACCTTTATAACATCCCATGTTTCAGGACTGCGTTTCATGATATCAAAGTGTACCCAACGACATGTGTTGAGTGTAGTGATTTCAGGTCAAAGAATCACATTCACCACCATCACTGTGAGTACTGACCGTGACTACCATGTTTATGGTTCCATGTGTCAAAATCACAGTGGGTCTGTCTGGTACACTTGTTCTCTAACAAGTACCTATGTGTTTGGTTTGATATCTCTATATCATGACTAATGATATTATGTCATCAACCAACACCACAATCTAGTCTTGTGTGTCATTGTTGTCTATCTACCTTCCACAATGACATCCGACTAGGGACATAACAAGAATATACAAACTCTTAGCATCTGTATGATCTCATCGTTTAGGTCCTCAACATGAAAGCATACGTCATTGAGTACTGTCGTTCTCTAGACATTCAATCTGTTCTATCACTATCTCATATGACTAAACCAGAAAGAATTGGAAGATCACCTTTGATGTTTATCAAATCAATCTTAATGTATCCCACCAATCATCCCATGATTGGCTCTCAGGGCATACATACCAACAGGTGAAACCTTCATTCACCTCTTTAGAAAGCCTCTCATCTTCTACCATCAGTTCTTCTGGTGACTGAATAGATGTCCCCCGTAGAACTTCATCTTCATCAAAAATTTCCTCAATCACATACTCAAAATCATCCTCTAGAGTAACTTGTGGAAATTTGTCGAGCAGCTTGGGCTGCATGGTTCTTTTTTATTTCCCAAACTTTATTTGGCTGATTAATATTGCAATTAATATCCTAACATTAATATTTATCTCCCATAACCCTTGACAAAGGGACTTGAAGCAAGAATTACCCACTCTCATGACATAATTTACTACCTAATCTAATACCAATTACACTCTTATAGTAAGTGTGTTATTAATTAGGTGCTTTACTAAAACTCAGGGTAATCTCTTCAAATTCATAACCCTCCTTTCTCAAGGGGTGATATAAAACATATAATTCTATGATTTTCCAACCCCTAATCCCTATTTTAAAGCAATTAATAGTGTAATTAACTACCTATGGTGATCAAGCATGGTTAGTTCATTAAACATTCAAGAAATTATGTCCAGAAATTAAGAGAAACATATATATTAATGCATAAAAGTCAATTACAATGCATAATCGGGTTGCTCCCTGGTCCTTAGGAACAAGGGTTTAGCACCGTATAGTTTCCATTGTCAAGAACATCGGAGAAGAGTAGAAAAATGTGGAAAACATTAGATAACTAAAAGAACCCCTAAAGAAGATGGTCGGCATGATCCCCTCTGACAAACGTGATGATTTTCTACCTTCCGGCTACAAATCCGTCCACTAGAGGTTCCTGAATCTCCAAGAATGTGGGTTTCTTCTCTGATTTCTCCTCTCCTTGCTCTCAGCTGCCGTCTAATAGAATAGAATGTGATAATGAGGTCTGACTAAAATCCATCTACATCATAGAAGTGACTTAGGGCGTCATTAATCGCTAATAGTTGGATTAAACATGATTTTTATATTTGTCTGGTCCTTCCATGTCAGTACTACTGACTGGGTGTCAGTACTACCAACTTTCCTCAATTTCCATATGTTCCATTCTGAGAAAGTGTCAGTTCCACCAATGACAGAGTCAGTAGTATCAAATTGTGTAGATTCTTGTATATTCACCTAAAATTTAAAAAACATATGCTCTTAAATAATATTAAATCATTATGGAACATTGAAATTACATTTTTTTGATGCAATTAAGTATTAGGGATATGATAATAAATACTATATAAATTAAAATGAAGATGAACAAAAAGTTCTCAGAAATCAATAATAAATAGCTTTTGAAAGTGACAATAATCGGGTGCATCATCTACCCATCATGGACATAGGTATGCTGAGTGGAAGGCTATTAATATATCAGTTGATGATAAGTTGAATTCATCAACAATATCAATGACTTCATCAAGCTCTGGTTCACCACTATCTATTTATATGTCTGCCCATCATTCTCAGTACTTCTAGTAGCTACATACTCATGACCTGTTATGATATTGTTTTAAATTTCTCCTAGAATCACCCTCTCCTCCTTCTTTTTCTTCCAATCTTTGGTTGTCTTGTCTTGGTTGTCATGTTGGCTCCTATTTCCTTCATTTTCCTTTCCCTAATGTTTCAAGACATTCTCAATTTATTTATGAACTAGATTTATGACATGTTTGTGTTGTTATACGCTCCATCTGTGCTTTAGAAAAGATGTTTTGAATTCGTTTGTTGTTGCCTCTTCTCTTCAGCATGCACCAAATGTTGTTGGTCTACTAGGTTGGGATGGTATGGATGGCTGACTAATCCTTCCTACTTTCTTCTCCAATATTTTCTGGTGAGTTCAAATTCTCCCTAAAAAACATCAAATATGCCCTTGTTTTCCACACTTTAGACACGCAAAGGGAAAACCTTCATATTCAACTTCATATTCAATTCCATTAATCAGTATGTTAGGGGTAAGGTTTTTCCTTGTATTGAATTCAAATACCAGCCTTGCAAACTTGCTCCTTATCCTCCTTTCCATGTGATGATCAACTTTGGTTAGCCCCCCGACCCCCAATGCCAACTGATGTATTCGAAGATGGTCAGTACATAAAGGTGGAGGGGTAGGTTCAATATTTTGACCCAAGCAACTATATATTTGGGAAGGTCTTCAGTAGAGACAAAAGTTGGTGTTTAGTCCAATACAACCATGTTGCAATCAAACAATTACCAAGGGCCTCCTGTGCGTGTGGTTTCAAATTCCTTCTCACATGACAATTGCACCATAAAATACCCTAACTCCAGCTCGTACATATTAAATTTCCTAGTCATGTTCCATGGAAGTTTCTTCCTTTCCTTCAATGTCATGTAGCCAATTCTTGTATCTATCAACCTAAAAACTACATTGCACTTCCATGGCCATGCAATTTCTCCTCTACATCTAGATCTATAGCCAAGGTAGGTTTTCCATCAATCTCTTTCAACATTACATCAGCCATTAAAAGTTATTCTTTGAACATCTTCTCTAAAAAGAACTCAGTAGTCTCTTGTGTATCTATTGTGAACTCATTACCACTTCTCTATATAATGCCAATTCTCATTTTGCCCCTACAAAGCATGTTCTATAAACCATACCCCCATTAGGGTTTTTAGAAATGACGTTCTAGTTATTCATGCTCTCTATCTCCATGATCCCTACCCGCCACGGGTCCTTGTCAGGGTCTTCTATTTCCTATACATGGTGATCTATTGATCGACCCCCAACATGTGATCCCCTCATTTTAGAAAATTGAAGTTGCAATCCAACCTTCAACACCAGTATCCCTATTTTTGGGTCCTACATGTCCTTTTCCTGTTGTGTATTTCCTAAGCTTCCTCCTAGATCCCCAAAATCTCCTCTCAAACAATGCTCATGGTGATAGTTTTGTCTCATGCATATGGTATTCCCTTTGTCACTGCCACCATAGCCAGACCCCCTGTGTCCCCTAGGGATCCCCAATCTAAAATAGACAACTTTGAGCTATTATTTTGAAGACATACCTAGACTTTATCTATTTCTCTCTTTTGAAAATGTCTCAAACTAGGTTACCATCAAGTTGAACCAACTAAACTTACACACAACTAGAATAATATTGAGAGATACATTCTTCATAAGTTTATAAATAGCACCAATGTACTCCACATCTAGATACCAACTGGAGAAGACAAACTCAAAGTGAATCCTTCTTGTAGATC
This sequence comes from Alisma plantago-aquatica, assembly GCA_963693085.1. Lineage (NCBI taxonomy): Eukaryota > Viridiplantae > Streptophyta > Magnoliopsida > Alismatales > Alismataceae > Alisma > Alisma plantago-aquatica. The sequence continues at coordinate 122,956,250 of OY856415.1, read as the reverse complement.
CCAATACAAATTAAATCACCTTTAAAAAAATGGATACTACTTCATTGAAGAAGAAGTGCGATATGAAGTTGTTTGCTTAAAGACTTGGATGAATACATTTTCCTATAACTTTATTCTATCATATCAAAATCAGAGTTTGACATGATTCTCATATGACAAAAGAACTCGATGTCCATTTACACTTCTAATCAAATGGCTTCTTTGGGAAATCCTATTTAAAATAGGGATCATATCTTTTACTATTTTGTTGGTCTCAATAGGGAATCTATTCTATCATGGTTTATTTCAATCTATTATGTAATACCTTTTGCCTATTATTATTTAGTCATTTTCTATCACTAGGCCATGTGAGAGAAAGTATTAGTAAAGTAAATCTATCTAAATCTAAAGTTGCAATTACTACATACTTTGAAATTACATGATGTACTAGGTCATGTTGAAGAGGAAATGCCAATCTACATATAACAATAGTCCCACAACAAATTTCTATATTAAGACTCACAATAAACCAAGCAATCTACATAATTTTCTTCTTAGACTATAGGTGTTGCACAAGCAATGTATGTTAGAAATAACTACTAACTTGCATCATTATAGATACAACTTAAAAAACAAGTGTTGCTTTGCCATATCTATAAGAAAAGGGCAATGAAATCAATTTGGTAACAATGATCAAGATAGTAGAATTTTCAAATCAATTGAAAAAACTACTCATGAGGCTCTGGCTTAGATGGTGATCATTGAATGGGAAATTCTGGAATAACATATAGAGTTGAATTATAATCATAATCTAGTAAATAATACACATACTCTTCTTAGCTTCCCTCAATAGGAACAAAAGATGTTCATGATGGTGAAAATGGGAGTACTCTAACTATCACACCTAAATGACTCTCCAAATTATAAAAGAAAATGAAAGGAAATATTTTATATGTTTTGGTTATACTCTCTCTATAGATAAATCTTACTTCTATATCACATGAATATATTTTATGCCCTATTACCTAATATCAATGAAAAATGCCTAATGAATAATATGCATTAGTTATTTCCCAAGAAACGTGTGAAAGAGGATAGTATCAATTCCATAAGAACAATATAGAGCATTGTAATCTCATATTTACTATAATATAAAATTAATTTTCAACTACCACATGTCATTAGAGACTTGGACAGAGTCACGAAGGAGTCATAGTATCTTTAAGGAAGGGTAGTGTAACAAAAGCTATCTCATAAGATAGGATTTGCTGTAGTAGCTATTAAATAGTTAAAAAGAAAGATATTACCTATTGTAAATAGGTGCAAACACTATTTTTTCCTATTGAATGCAGTCAATGTGATCCATACAAAAAGCCTCCTATTCTTTTTAATTTCATCACTAAAATTGTGTTACACATCATTGTATAAGGGAGTCCTTGATACATCCACTCAAAATTAAATTCAAGTTTCTAATGTTCCTTAGATGATACTAATTTTATGGTATATTGATGGTTTTCAAATTGATAATCTAAATAACTTGAATGATCATGGTATTATTCACTAATGATCAAGCCCCTCTATTCATGAAAAAATGGAGTGGTAGAAAAGATACATATACATCATCAATCTAAGGTTGTATCTGCTGTTTGAGTCACATACTCCAAGAAATTTGTGATTTGAACAAATTCAATACAACAATATTGTGTAACATAAATAAACATCCCAATATACTAAATACAAATATTCTTTATAATATCTAGTTGGAAGATAATTTAATACTCTATATAAAGATTATTCTCTCATTTTGTTATCCTAGATTAACGGAACACACAATGTATAAATTTAGTATATATTTACTGTAATTATGTCTAAATATTATGTATGAAAAAATTCATAAAATTCCTTGATTTTACATAGAATGTGTCAAGGAAAGTGGCTATCGAAACAGTGTAGCTTTCTTCACTTATAAATGTGAGAGACCAGCCAGTAAGGTTGTAGCTCGTGTGGTAAATATATGGGCTCCCTGATGAAGGGGCCTGGATTTGATAACTAGGTTGTACCATGAAAATGATTATCCTATCTTGCATACTGGACCCCTATGTGATTTGAAATGCCCCTTCCATTGTGTGGGTTGCTGGAGGGGTTATTCTACCAAGGTGGGGTCATCGAATTAGCTCTTCCTCGAGGATGGTTTTCAAGTCATTCAAAAAAGAAGTGACCCCCCACACACATGCGTCAGGAAATATTATTGCATATCTAAATATATCCTGGTGTTTAGTCCTTGTAAATTTTCATAATTTAATTCACTCATTTTGGCATCAAAATTTCAGGGCACAATATTCACTCCAATTTCTACTTCTGAACCACTAGATACAACATCAAAAATGGACATTTACTCACGGTGTTGGTATTATCATACAAATATGACCATGTTATTTACCTTAGAATCAAGATACGAGTTAGTAAATAGTAATAAGATCTAGAGCAACTCTCCCACCAAACTTGGTCTTTCTAAAATACGCTAGACCAAAATTTAATTACAATCAATAGACTTTGGCATATTATTTCTTATTGGCATATTAGTGAATCATCTTGTAATTCTTAGTGTATGTTGTAACTCTTCCATTCTATAAATTGTAGATGTGCACCATTCATATAAACTATTTACAATGTCATACCTTAGACTTATAGATATCGTTTAATGTATTCATGAAATCCATAGCTAAAATCAAATGCAAACTATGATTTTAACATATCAAACATTATTTCATATAATCTTTTTAAAGGTTTGTTGTTTCTTAGGTATGTTTATTTTGAAATGAAATTTTTTAGGGCTATACAATTTGACAAGGTCGATGTTGATAAAGACATCATGGACCTGGAGCAAGCATGTCCTGGTGGGACACATTGGCCAATGTGGAGTCAATGTGTTATGAGCTAGATTCGTTGAACACCAAAAGTATGGTTTTGATTAATATATTTTAGGGAAAAAACCAATTTAGAACATTCTCATGACAACAATTTACTTATATAGTACACTTCAAAATTTATATTTTTAAAACAACACACCTTGATCTAAAAATGCCACTTTGTATATGTATCCATGACTTTCCACAAATATTGACGTATTTGTTTTTAAATTAAAAAAAGAAAAAAAAATCAAAAGTGCGACTTAGAGTGGTGTTTTCAACTTGAAAAATATTTATCTTCATGCGGTTGTATGGAGATTTATGATACATGATGGAATGCTTATAAAAAAATTGGAGCTTTGACATCATTTAATTTTTTCAAATTTTTATTAAAAAATAAGCACACCAATATTTGTGGTGGTTTTCAATCCCAACCACAGAAAACGTCACTTTAAGTAGCGGATTCTACATGAAGTGTGCTATATTGGGGAATATTTTTCAAAACGTTATATTGGTAAATGTTTTTGCAATGGTGTTCTATATTAGTTTTTTTCGTGCATTTTCAAGGTGATGTTTTGGGTATGAAAAGCGAAAACAGATAATCATATCGAGACCAAATGCGCCTAGTCGGGGGATGAATAATTAACGAAAATTCTCCCCCCACCTCTCTCTGATAGTTTGAACCCACACAAGCTGGTGGATCGATCATGCGCGCACCTAGACGCCAAATGGTTCAAACTTCAAAAGGTTTCACTCACCCAGCAGGTACACAAAAGCAGCAGCCAGCCCAACAATAATACTGCCACTGTTTGCAAGCCCGTATGCGAGTACCAGAAGCAGCAACCAGCCCAACTCTCCACTGTAATTACAGCACAATGTATAGAGTACTCAAATACAACAGTTATTAGAGAAGCATATGCCGTGAAGCAACTGCCAACAAACCTAAACCCTCCAAAAATCTTTGTGGGCACTCACCCTGTCGAATTGAATTGAAGAGTTCGGAAGTTTCTGGTTGAGGCCTTAAAGAGGAGGCCTTATCGAATGCACTCAACTCATCGATGGAGAGTCAATGAATAGGTGGATGCATTAATTGGTTAAAGTAATGCACACAGAAAACCCTGCGCGATGCGCGGCAAAATCGAACAGTAACTGTTAGTTTAGCAGGTGTGTCTGTGTCTCTTGCTGTGATTTCATCAGCAAGTTCAGACCACATGCCACCAGTACAGCAAACAGTGGAAGTCCTTGTACCAAACGTGAGGGGTCGCGCTCCTGTCTGAAACGAACTTTAGTATGGATTTTATTGGTAGATTGCGACAATCACCAGTCTGAACGAATCCTGGGTGGAGCAAGGGGAATCTGGAACCAAAACTGCTGAAATTTCAGAGAGGACCCCAACACATGTAGGGGCTAGCATGGTTCGGCAAGTACAAGCATTTGGTCGAAGCAAGCGGGCCGGGGTTTTATATGTTTGCTTGTGGCGTGATTGATCAAGTGGTATTCAGCAGCACCAAGTTGAAACAACGTGGGGAGAGGAATAGACGAAAGAGAGGAGTTATTTTGTATTTCCTAACCGAATATGTTGGTGCCTACCTATTTAATGAACCACACATCGCCATCACGATGGGTTTTCTTAGGTTTTCCTTCTTAACACAACGGGTTGATGCAGTCTGCAGCTCCCCGCCACAGTCCTACTCCAAGAAACAACCGCATCCCCATCTATGAAGAACTTGCTAGTCCAACTGAGTGCTGCTGTGCGGACGGTTGAAACCAAGTACAGTTCCCCCTCTGAGACGGTTTTCTAATCCAGATATTTATTATCTGCCGGCTCCCAACTGGTACTGTGTGATCATAACTGGCCTCCTTTTGGGGCATGGTGGCCCTCTCAATGCCAACTCCCACTCAACATCACCTGTATTTCTCCACTCATAACTGAGCTTTGAGCTTTGCTCTTATTACTCTACCCAAAAAAGGAGTGGTCCAAAAGGTGTGGAAAACCTCCCAGTTGCATAAAAGGAAAGGCCCCTCAGGCTCCCCCTAGTTGCGTTGTTGCTTCATCAACTTGGAAACTTGTAAAAATGGAAAAGCAGCAGAAACCGACGAGAATGGTGGGAGGCAACCGCCCAAGTGTTGTTTGTGGCGGACAATCCATTTCTTTGGGAGGAAAAGCACACGGTTTTTTCTTTCTGTGGGGCTTTAAGCTGATGAGGTTTTGAATCACAGTGTAACTTGTGGCTTGCTTGATTCCACCGCCCCTTTGTTTTCCACCTCTGCAAGAAGAATAAGACGGCTGAGGCATGTCAAGAAGATGCGATTACGAGCTCAAGCGTTGTTGTTGGACGCAATAGCGGGTGCAAGCGCGGTGCTGTTTTGTTGCTTTCCCCGCACCTTAACTAAAGGATGTGGTCCAGGAAGACGTGAATATTGGGGCACGGCCTAACTCTTGATGGTAATTGTGGGTTTCATAAAATTAAGAACATACGAGCAACTTGTTGTTAGGACGCATCTGTGAAGAAGCCAAGTTGGGAACAGGCGAATACTACGTGTTTTATGATGTCGATATTGGTATCACGATCATCATGGGAGTAAGTTATATATGGATTCAGTCAGGCCCCTGACTAGGGTCGAACAGAGCTTACAGGGTCTCCAGATCCGCAACACTGCCGATCTATCGAGAGATATTTGGGTTAGTGAAAGATTGAAGCCAAGCATGCACGACCTGATACATATACAGTAGAATTCTATGTAAGTGTCCTCTTCAACGGTACTAATTTCATGGAAGTAGAGGGACTCAGAAAACTACGGAATTACCACAAAGTACTAAATGCCAGCCGTATGCTTGTTTTTTTTGATAAAATATTTTTTTAGATAAACGACCCGAAATGGCATTTGCCAGTTCAGATTACATAGAACATAGAAATATGTGGAAACATTTACTATAAGACCAGTTCTATAATAACTCCGTAGGATCCTATAAAAATTCATAATAGTGTATGTATGCGTTTCTCTCTCATTTTTTTAAGGGGGTGGATTTTGAAGAGGAAAGAGGATGAGATGATGCAATGTGATTGATTGTCCTATAACATAACTATAGGAGGAAGATATAAATTAACTTCAGTTATTGACTGGTCCTATAGTAAGTTTTTTGGAGATATGTGTTTTTGTTACCACAATGACAAAAACACAAGTAAAGTTAAAAAAAAACGTAAAGCTCAGTTCGGGAGGCACCCTAGACAAGTCTCGGTGATAAGAGGAAAATATAAATTAGGAGAAAGATTATGGCTTCAATAACGTTCACACTTTTAGAATAAATAGTCACATCATATATGGACAAGAGTCTATAGTTATATATAGAGTCTAATCATATTTGAACGTCTCTAAACTCACGTCCACTTTCTCCCATTTAAGAGAGAGAGGTATCTCTTGTATTATCATATTGTCTATTACATTTTCTTATTATCAACATACCATTAGTACTTCTACTTGTTATTAGAGCATTGATTCTTTTCCTAGAGAGAAAGTAACAAGTCTCAACTCATGAGAGGCGACTGCCATCATGGTATCTGCCAATAGAGTCATGTCCATCCCCCTCTCTATAGGGTCATATCCATCATCCTCTCTCACTAAAGGGTTGTTTTCATCTCCTTCACCCTCTCTATCTGAGGGTGTAACGAACTGCAATCTATGGTTAAACTTAGTTTAGGCGTTTCTTAAGCTTTTCCTTTCATTCATGTCCTTTATGTCTTGGATGTTAAATTAGTGGAAATTGTAAAGGTTTGGTGTACATTTCTTCCCTATTATTACCAATAAAAGGGTTTATTCACAAATACATCAATTAAAGTTTATAAAAGGGATCCAATTTACAAAAGATCGACTTAAGTATGATAAAGATAAAATAAATTCGTACTAGAAGTTTTTATGGCCTTTTGGAATAAGAAAAAGAAAACAAAATCCTAAGATAATGAAAATGTGACATGAAATTAATTAATTTGTCAAATAGTGGAAATATGAGTGAATTTTCTAAAATTCATGAAAGGAAAACTAAATAATTCTAAGTCCAAAATTCATTTTTTTAGTCAAACTTTATTTAACAGACAAGTTTCATAATTTTCAGAAATTAGTCATTATAATCACATTAATTGAATGGGGAAATAGGAGATCTCTCAAAAATATAAAATAAAACCATTAATAACTCCAAAAGTAATAATTGATGCCAAATTCATGATCTACACATTAAAATATACTTTTGTGTAAATTGTCATTTAATTTGAAGAATCTTTGATGAAAAGATGAAGTTAAGAGAGAGAAAGTGTAGAACCTTCAAAATATTAAATAAACAAACAAGTTCAATGTATTAAATTAATGATAAATTTGTATTCAGAATACTTAATTTGACTTTTAGGTGAAGTTTCATCAAATTTGGAGAATCTTGGAGTCATTAATGCATGAGGAAAGAGAAAAAAGATTCGTCAATTTAATATATCAAAGTCTTCAAAAGGAAAATCTAATTTCATATTTGAACTCTAAATACTCTAATTAGCTTAGGTGTCAAATGTCAATTAGATTGGGATTTGTTTGCACCCTCAAACAAAGAGAGAGAAAAAGAGAAATTAATGCATGCACACTATAGTCCAAATCGGTTTAGGATCCCATTTACTGTGTCACGTGTAGTATTTTTGGTTGATTTTTATTTTTCTCTCACACATCGATCTGAACCATTAATTTCATGATCCAACAATTCCTACTCATTGACTAGCTTGAGCCCGAAAAGGAAACAAGCTCAGTTCACATATAATCTTCGAGTTGGTATTTCTTGGCCCCTGATCCACATCCGTTTGATATTTTTGTTCCATTGTGTTCCAAAAATGATCCCACACCCATACATATGTAACTTTAATCCTATTGTTGTGTATTTCAAAAACACCTAATTACCGGGCTCCAAGGTACCTCGGTCACCTTGGGAAAACCCTAGATACATGCCCATACCTATAAATAGGACTACCCTATTCTTTGTCTCCTCTTACCCAACTCTCCTCTTCTCTTGATTTTCTCATTGCTCATGTGTGTGGAAATCAGGGACCTTGGATCGAACCTAGGTTTGCGGCGACTAGAGATCGTTCCTTGCTTCATCTTGGGTCCAATTGTTTGCACTAGTAGGTTCGTGATGATTTTTTCCTTCTTTATGTGTATTTACTTTCTTGATTCATCGCCACGTGTAGTTTTGTCCAATTCTAAGTCAAACTACTTCTCATGCAATGTCCATGGCACGAGTCAAGCAAAGGGGATGATTCCCCTATCTAAATCGACTTGTTTGTCCTTCCTCATTTCTCTTTTCTTTGTTTTCTCGCACGGGGTCACAATCGTCTTTTTGTCATGTTTTCTTTGTTTTGAGCGAGACAAAGATGCATCTTTGACCCATGACATGGCCGACCCTGATTGGGCCAAGTCAGTGGGTCTACCCCACTCCTTTATCCTTTTCTCACAAACTTCTTCATCTATGTGGAATTTTCTCATTTTCTTATTTGTCCAATTTATAAAAATCATATCTTTTTCTCTTGTTATCCAAAATTAACAAATAAATATGTTTTAGAATCAAAAAAATATGTTCGTTCAAATAAAAATGTTTTCAATGCCTAGTTTCCATGATTTTTCAAAGGATGGTTGTATAAGGAATTTAATGGATAAAGTCCACAAAAATCTCAAATTTAACATATTAACATAAAAATATATTTTCTTGATTAGAAAAATGTAATAAGTCATTTGGTGAGATTTTTAGAGTCGAAATCTGAGCATTGCTAAAAAGGTCTAGAATTAGGGTTTCAATAAACTTATATGTGTATCAAAACCCTAATGCAATTGAATAAATTGAAATAGGAAAAATTTAACTTGGATCATCTAAAAGTAGTGAAAGTTGATAATTGAACTCAATATGATATGTACGTGAATTCTTACACCCTAAGTTGGGATATTCGTAAACCTAAACCTAATTTCCCTAATGAGGCATTATATGAACCCCGATCTCTTTATTCACATTTCTTTTGCTATTATTTCCTCAAAATTAATATTGAAATTCTATATCTTGAGTCGTGTACCCCATTGCCATTAATCAAATATTTGATGCCTTTACTTGTCATAGTTTCCTTTTAGCATGTTGATTTTATTAGACTATTTAGCTAATATAGTGGTACTTCTACACAACCACTCATAGATAGGGCACGTATTGTTTCACCTTGAGGAATGTGTTATTCTCCCCCATATAAAATATTTGTAGGTGAGTGGAATGTGTTATTCTCCCTCACCTATTGGTTGAGGTTAGGTAGGTGACTCAATCCTACTTAGTTAAAGTAGTCAATATTGATCATACATATAAATCTTTTATTATTTTTCTTATTATGGAAAGAATTTATTTGAACGCCTCATACTCCTGACCATCTCCATCTTATAATGATATTTTAGCCTTTATTTCATGTTATTTCTTTATCATTTGTCCTTGTTCACTATTTTGATACATACCTTGCGTTGAAGGATAAATAGAGGTTTCCACATCTTGGACGGGTGTGGGTAAAGAAGCTAGTCCCGCTGCATCATCGCCCGAATGTAGTGAAAAATGTGCAAGGGTTTCCACATCTTGGACGGGTGTGGGTAAAGAAGCTAGTCCCGCCGCATCATTTCCCAGATGCAGTGAAAAATGTGCAGGGGAAACATTTTCGACGAAGGCAAGTAAAGAAGCAAGTTCAACAAACAAGGTTTAGAGTTGGATCTTGGAATATTGGCTCTTTGACAGGGAAATCTTTGGAGATAGTGGATACCATGATGAGAAGAAAAGTAAATATAGCTTGCTTGCAGGAAACCAAGTGGACAGGGGAACGCTGTAGAGAGATTGGAGACACATGATACAAAATCTGGTATACATGTATTGATAAACATAGAAATGGAGTAGGTATTATCGTTGATAAGATGTTGAAGGATGACGTCGTCAAGATTACAAGGATGGGTGATAGAATCATAGCTATCAAAGTTGTTCTTGGGGGAAATATTTTTAACATTATTAGCGCTTATGCCCCCCAAGTTGGCCTTAGCGAGGATGCGAAGAAGGATTTTTGGGATGACATGGATGATTTGATGCAAGGAATACCGATCGAGGAGAAGATTATTATTCGGAGTGATTTAAATGGCCATGTGGGGAGTGGTAATGCTGGATTTGAGAGAGTTCATGGTGGTTTTGGATATGGCAACATGAATGGAGAAGGAGAGAGGATATTAGATTTTGCAGTTGCATATGATATGATTTTGGCAAACACCCATTTCAAGAAAAGAGAATCTCATAAGATTACTTTCAAGAGTGGGCACAACTGTAGCCAAATTGATTACCTCCTTACAAGATGGGTGGATCGTAACATATGCAAGGATTGTAAAGTGATTCCTGGCGAAGAACTCACGACCCAACATAGGTTGGTAGTTTTGGATATTAACATGAAGATCAATAAAGGCAAACATAACGGAAACCAAGATAGCAGGATCAAGTGGTGGAATCTTAAAGGAGAAAAGAAATTGACTTTTCATGATAAACTCATCAAGGAGGTAACTTGGAACTTGGAGTCTGATGTTAACACTATGTGGCATAACATGAGCTCCTGCATAACAAAAATTTCCAAAGAGGTTTTGGGGGAGTCTAAAGGTTGTGGACATCCATAGAAGGAGACTTGGTGGTGGAATGATGAAGTACAAAAGGCTATTAAACTGAAAAGGGAGATCTATAGGAGCTTGCCCAAATCTGGAGATGATGCAACGTTCCAAAGATACAAGCAAGCAAAGAAATAAGCTAAAAAGGTGGTTCGAGAGGCAAGGTCTAGATACTTTGATGATATGTATAAGAAGCTGGACACTAGAGAAGGGGAAAAGATATATATAAAATGGCTTGTATAAGAGAAAGGAAAGGAAGAGACTTGAGTCAAGTAAAATGCATAAAGAAGATGGTAGAGTATTGGTGAAGGACGATGATATCAAAAACCAGTGGAGAAATTACTTCCATAAGCTTTTCAATGGAGATACTGCATACAATGTTAGCGACTCGTGTGACATGAATACGAGAGATATCATTTACACACGACGAGTTTTACCATTTGAGGTCAAGAATGCTTTGAAAAAGATGAAAATGAGAAAGGCATGTGAACCAGACAATATTCCCATTGATGTATGGAAGAGTATGGGGGATGAGGGAGTTACATGGTTAACAAATTTCTTTAACAAGATTATGAAGACCAAGAAGATGCCAGATGAGTGGAGAAATAGTATTATAGTCCCAATCTACAAGAACAAAGGTGACGTTCAGAGTTGTACAAACTATAGAGGTATCAAGTTGATGAGTCACACGATGAAGCTTTGGGAGAGGATTATTGAGCAGAGGTTAAGATCTATAACACATGTATCAAACAACCAATTTGGTTTCATGCCTGGAAGATCAACAATAGAGGCTATTTTTATGATAAGGAGGCTTATGGAGAAGTATAGACAAAGAAAAATAGATCTTCATATGGTGTTTATCGATCTAGAGAAGGCTTATGATCGAGTACCCAGAGAAGTGTTATGGATGGTTTTGGAGAAAAAGGGTGTGCCTATCCAATACATTGACTTCATCAAGACATGTATGATAGCTCTACTGCAAGTGTCAAGACTCCTAGAGGAGAGACACCAACTTTTCCTATTACAGTTGGGGTACACCAAGGATCCACACTCAGCCCATATCTATTCATTCTGGTTATGGATGAGTTAACAAAGAATGTTCAGGATGATATTCCTTGGTGTATGTTATTTGCTGATGATATTGTTTTGATTGACGAAACAAAAGATGGATTGAATGATAAAGTTGAATGTTGGAGAAAGGCATTGGAATCAAATGGATTGATGATTAGCAGGAGCAAAATTGAGTATATGCATTGCAATTTCAGCCAATCTCACAGTGTGAATGATGGAGCCAAGTTGGACGGAGTAGATATACCAAAATGTGACAAATTTTGTTACTTAGGTTCTATTATTCAAATAAACGGGGATGTCCAAAATGATGTTTGTCACCGGATCACTGTAGGATGGTTGAAATGGAGGAGTGCAACTGGAGTTTTATGTGATCAGAAGATCCCTCTTAGGTTAAAAAGTAAGTTTTATAGAATAACTATACGACCAACCATGCTCTATGGGAGTGAATGTTGGGCGGTGAAGAAACAAGGTCTCAACAAGATGAACGTGGCCGAAATGCGTATGCTGAGATGGATGTGTGGGAAGACAAGAAAAGATCGTTTGAGAAATGACTATATCAAGAATAAAGTGGGGGTGGCGAGCATTGAGGACAAGTTGCGTGAGGGCCGACTCAGATGGTACGGACATGTGCAACGCAGACCTACTAGTGTGCCTATACGAAGCAATGCTATTGAGACAAACACTATAAATAGAAGAAGAGTAAGGCCTAAATTAACATGGGATGAGCTTATAAAGAGAGATTTTGAATCTCTACATCTCAATCAGAATATGACCCATGATAGAGCTGAATGGAAATGAAGGATCCATGTAGCCGACTCCAACATAGTTGGGATTGAGGCTTAGATGATGATGATGATGACCTTCTATTTTGTTCTCTTGCTGGGTGATTTCCCAACCACCCAAGGTTTGAAGAAGGTGTTGTACAAGGTCAAGGAGATCAAAACCTGGACTATATACCACTCTTGCTTCAAGGATGTCTAGGTTGCTACTTCTAGATCCTATTAGTTTTCTTTATAGTTTTTCCTTTCATGAAACTCATGTAGCAAACTTATTTCAAAAGCAATGTAATAACTTAGTATCCTTTTCGATGCTATTGACATTTTACATATATTTGAATCATATTTCTATAAAAAGGTTTATATTTTATATTTCCTTAAAATTTTAGTAAGGAGGTGATATCATCCCTTTACAACATGGTATTAGAGCCTATTGGGAATATACTAGGACATAAGTTGAAAGAGACATTGTCTAGAAAGGATTAGGGTTTAGGGGCTAGCACGGTTTTCCTCCACACCACTAGCTTGTCTTATGAGGAATCCCAAATCCGTATGATACCTACCTAGCCTAGGCTGATATTGAATGTCTGAAATAGCATGTCCATAGGCAATAGTAGCCATAGATATCCCTATTATCTACTCCTAGAAATCTTATGTTATACCCTTGCCTTTCAGGAAGGGATATTTGTTTGGGAACATGAATTACTCTTCCTCGGGAGCCTCCTATGGAAACACCCACAATTGGGACACCCTGGTGACTATAAAAAACAACGTGTCTACTCCTCCCGTAAGAAGACTAGTCATGACTCTTGAGCAAGAGTTGACCATGTTGCGGCAGTTGTTCTTGACTACCCTGGTGGGAAAAATCTCCAATGTTGTTGTTAAGTCTAAGGAGTTCACTCTGACAAACTTCGTCAAGATGCAACAAGCATACTTCAAGGGCGAGAGTGAGCCAAACATGGTGGATAAGGCTGACGACTGGGTGTTAACCATTGAACGTACCTTCGAGGGCATGGTATCTCCTCCACATCAGAAGGTTCACTTTATAACATATGTGTTGGATGAGCCAACACGGGTTCAGTGGATGGGTATGTCTCGCACCTACGACACATCGAGCATCACCTAGGAGATGTTCCTCAAGCTATTCAGTGAGAAGTACATCTATCCAACCTATCTGAAGATGAAGGAAGTAGAGTTCTATAGCCTATGATAAGGAATCCTAAGTGTCTCTGAGTATGTTCAACATTTCCTTCATCTAGAGTGTTATGTTGTTGATCTTGGAGATGAGTGAAGGTCGACCCTTTTCCTGGAAGGTTTAAGCTACAATGTCGGGCATAACTTGGTTCCCCAACTACCTCTAATGTTTCAATAAATGGTGGACAAGGTGTTGGTGATAGAGTCCTACCCAAGATTTCAGTCTTCTGTGGAAAAACAATAACAACAACAATAAGAGGAAGATCTCAGGTGGAAATTAAGGACGTGACAAGTACAAACATTGTTTTTTCTTTGATCCACCTGGTAGGTGCCCATCCGGTAATTCCCCATCCCAAATGACATGCACCTATCTACCAAGAGTGCGGCCAAGATGGACATATATGACGTAATTGTCCTAAGCTTCAGCATGGACAAGCCCCAGCTCAATAACTTGCTCAACATCTTGCACAGTATAATCCATCTCTAAGGAACAACAACAACTAAAACTAAAACTAGCAAGGTCGTCAACCCCCATGGAAAGGCAAATTGGTAGAGCACATTCTCTTAATGATGAAGAAGCTGGAGACGATAATGAAGTCGTCAAAGGTACTTTACATCTTACCATGCATGCTATCAAAATACTTTTCCATTCTGGCTCATCAAGTACCTTCATATCAACTCAGATTGCTTCAATGTTAGAGATAGAATCAGAATATATAGATCTTGTGTTAGATGTTAGAAACCCTAGTGGTAGAATCTACTCTTCTTATCCCAAACTCCTAATCTTAGACCTTTGTATCTCTGGGTAGATGTTTCCTTTGGATTTCATCCTACTTGACACGTCTACTTTTGATGTTATCATGGGATCGATTGGTTGAAGAGGTATAAGGTAGTTTTGTTATGTGAAGAATCAAAGGTTACTTTGTTACATCTTGATGAGGGAAGGATAAATATCAATCACAGGGAGTAAGAGAGGCAATTTATCATATCCCATATTAAAGATGAAAAGCTTGTCTTGTAAGGGTGTAGAGCATATTTAGCCTCTATCATTCTCAATGTCACACCTCCTGCTCTAGGTCATATAGATGTGGTGAAAGACTTCCCTAATGTTTTTCCTGAGGAGTTTCCTGGGTTGCCCCCCAACTTGTGAGGTGGAGTTTTCCATCGAGATTGCACCAGAAACTTCACCTATCTCAAAGAAGCCTTATCACTTGACAACTGCTCAACTCGCTAAGCTTAAGAAGAAGCTTTAGGATCTTCTCAACATGGGTTTTGTGCACCCTAGTGTTTCACCTTGGGGAGCTACTATTTTGCTTGTGAAGAAGAAGGATGGTTTGTTGTGTATGTGCATGGACTACCGTATGCTTAAACAAGAGGCAATAGAGAACTGTTATCCCTACCACACATCAATGACCTATTCAATCAGCTGAAGTCATCCACTATGTTCTTGAAGATTGATCTGTGAAATGTCTACTACTAGATGCATGTGAAAGATTAAGATGTTCTAAAGACAGATTTCAAAACTCGATATTGGATTATGAATTTTTTGTCATGCCTTTCGACTTTACTATTGACCCTACTTCTTTCATGGACTTTATGAATTGAGTGTTTCTTCCTTACCTTGATTATTTCCTGGTGGTGTTCATCGATGTTGTCTTGGTCTATTTTGAGTCTGAAGAATAACATTGTGAACATCTATGGATCATGTTGAACACACTGTGAGAAAATCTACTCCATTCTAAATTCCCAAAGTGTGAGTTCTTGATCAAGAAAGTGATGTGTCTGGGTCATGTGATTTTTGTTAGACATATTTCCATTGATCCTACAAAAGTAGAAGTTGTGACCAAGTGGAAAGATCTAAAGACTCTGATTGAGATCTGTAGTTTTCTCAGTTTAGCAGGTTACTATTGTGAGGTTTATCAAGAGTTTCTTTGGGTTATCTCTCCCTATGACAAAGTTGACATGAAAAGAAGTTAAGTTTGTGTGAACATCGGAATGTGAGGATAGTTTTCTAAAGTTGAAAGGATGTTTGACTTTTGATCTTGTTCTTGTAGTACTTGTTGAAGACAAACCCTATTTTCACTAATGCTTCTAAGCAAGGATTAGGGTGTGTCTTTATGCAATAAGATCGAGTGATTGCCTATGCTTCATGTCAGTTGAAACCGAAGGAAGAGAAATGGCCGAAACCTTATTTAAAGCTAGCCACTATCGTGCATGCATTAAAAATCTGGCGACACTATCTGTATTGGGTTAAGTTTGAAGTCTTCTTAGATCATAAGATCTTGAAGTATCTTTTGACATAGAAGGATCTAAATTTCAGGAAGAAAAGATGGATGGAGTATCCCACAGACTACAATTTCACCATCACTTATCATCCTGGTAAAGATAAAGTAGTTGTTGATGCTTTGAGTTAGAAGAAAGATGCCATCTGTGCTACTATGAATCTGGAGTATGCATATTGTTGGATACCATAGTCTGTTGATGAAGACTATGCCAAGAATTTTTGTGTTCACATAGCTAGTTTGGCCATTACACCATCTTGGATCTCAAAAGTTGTTGCTGCACAGTGGGAAATTGATGTGCTTGATGAGATGAAATTCTTGGTTGATAAAAAACAATCTGACTTTTTAGTTGGAGTGGATGGTGATGTTCGCTTGCGACAATGGTTGTGGATACCTAAAGTTGGTGACCTATGACAGAGAGTTTTGAGCGAGACAATGGGTCTAAGTACACTATACACAATGGTACGAACAAGGTGTACAAGGATCTATAATGATGTTTTTGGTAGAAGAACATGTAGAAGGATATCGCTCTATTTGTGGCAAAGTGGTTTACCTGTCAGCAAGTCAAGATAGAGCATCAATTATCTGGCGGTCTTCTTCACCCTCATGAGATTCTAGAATGCAAATGGGAGAAGATTACTATAGGTTTTGTTGTTGATTTCACTAAGACCAGGAAAAGTTGTGATGTACTGTGGGTAGTGATTGATTTTTTTTTAGAGAAGCCAGGAGGCTATTTATTCATCTCGCCCTCCTCTTGCAAGCCAATAAGTATAACAAATACATGAACTAGCATCTAAGGGAAATTGAATCCTAGTAGTACTACTACCATTACAATTGTCTTCAACTAATGCATTCCTAACACACTCTGGTGGTCTGGTATAATTAAATACCCCAGTTTTTTGCTTTTGGTGATATTTCGCTAAAACATCTGCTACCTTATTACTTTCCCTTACAACAAATTTGATAGTCCATTCCTTTTGTTCGCGTAGTTTGCATTTTATTCTTTCAATGAATCTGGCGAACTTTGGGTTATCCCTTGGATTGTTCTGCAACATATCTACAAAAATCTTGCAATCGGTTTCAATGACTACCTTGGGTATGCGTGACTGGTTGGCCATTTCACAGGCCATGTCCACTGCCAAGATTTCTGCATGTAAAGCGGATTCTATAGTCGTCTCCCTTACATGCGCACCTGCCCATTTTCCCTCATGGTCCCGACTTATAATAGCTACGGTAGTCTTGTTCTTCTTCCATGCCACATCTGTATTAATCTTCAAGAAGCCCTCTGTAGGTCTTTCCCATTGTTTCCTACCCAACGGCGTCATCTTCTTGTGATTTTCTCTGCCCCATGCCAAATCATTTAGCTTGACTTCTCGTGCGATCCTATGGATAAGGAGTTGGGGTGGTAGGTTGGTTTTCTCAAACACTTGGGTGTTTCTTGCGCCCCACAGCAACCAATAGGTAATCATGAAAGTAGTAGCATTTAAACCTTTATTCTTCATTTGTTCTCTAAACCATTCATCAGAACTGGACTGGAAGAAATGATCAGCTTGGGCGATGTTCAACATTTCCAACCAAACTGTTTTTGAATATAGGCAATCTCGTAGCGCATGAGTCAGTGTTTCCTCTCCGTTTGCACATCTTTCGCACTTTGCATCGCTAGCCAACATATGAAGAACTCTTCTATGATTTGTGAGAATTGCGCCATGCATGGCAAGCCAAGTGAAGTACTTGATCTTTGCAGCTATTTTCAGATTCCATATCGAGCACCATTCTCCTTCCGTCCTCACTTCCCGTTGCCGCCGAAGAATTGTGTATGCAGATTTAGCTGAATAGTTTCCATTCGTTGTTTCTGCCCACACTCTAACATCGTGTTGTTCCCGGTTCAACGAAGGTTCCAGCTTCAGAATTTTTTGCACAGTCCTCGGATCGAACCAAGACATGAGGAATCCCTCGTCCCAGGTTCCGCTGTCCAGAACTACACTCACAACTTTCATGTCAGTAAGATCTTCTGGTATTCTGTGTGATGTTTGTGAGGCGAGTTTGATTCCTGGCCCTACCCAGTAATCAAACCAGAAGCTTACGTTGCTGCCATCTCCCGACACCATGTATGATTTCTCTATTATCATCTTCTTGCACATGAGTGAAGCTTGAGCTCCTCGCGAGATGTTCGCCGCTCTCCCCTCAATATGGTTGTCAAACTGCTTCCTCATGAATTGGCACCAAGATGTGTTTCTGTTGCACGCTATTTCCCATGCATTCTTAGCTAAGAGGGCTACATTCCACTCCCTCATAGATTTGAGCCCCAGGCCTCCATGCATTTTGCTACTCGTAACTTTGTTCCAGGCCACTAGGTACATGGGATTGGTTTTGTGCCCTCCCCCCATAAAAAGCACCTCACTGTGCTGTCAATTCTATCACAAAGACTCAACGGTAAAGCTAATGTTTGCATGACGTATGTACGTATAGCTTCAATTGTTGTTTTTGCCAGGCAGCACCGGCCTACCAGTGACAAAGTTCTTGTTGCCCACCCATTGATTTTAGAGTCGATTCTGTCCATCAAGCCAGCATATGTCATTGTGGTCACTCTTGAATGGATGATTGGTACCCCTAAATATCTGCCCAGATCATCTGTTTCCTGAAATTTACTAATTCTTGTGATCCTGGTTCTCCTTGATCTTGGAACTCATTTCGAGAAGTGTATTTGTGTCTTGGTGATGGAGATAGCTTGCCCTGAGGCCTCTTCGAACTTGGTAAAGCATTTCTTGATAACCCGCATTAGTTTGCATGTGGCTTCTCTAAAACGGATCAGATCATCCGCAAAACATAAGTGAGATACCTTTATTCCAGACCGTCCCATTTTGATCGGATTCCACTCCTTGCATTGGACAAGTTCATTTATCATTTGACTTAATCGTTCAATGCATAAAACGAAAACGTATGGTGATATTGGATCTCCTTGCCAGAGTCCTCGACTTGGTTTGAACTCGCTAGTACAGCTGCCATTCCAGAGAATTGAGCATTCACCTGTAGTTATGGAATTCATAATGTATGTGATGATGTTTGTAGGAATTTCAGTTTTCTGCAATGTGTCATGTATGGATTCCCATGAGAGCTTGTCATATGCTTTAGAAAGATCAATTTTGATTTCCATATAAGCAGGACCTTGCCTCCATTTCATCATGTGAATTACTTCCTGGGTAAGTGATATGTTATCAGTGATGCGCCTTCCTGGTACAAAGGCGCTTTGAACGTCTGAGATCCAACCAGGCAGGTACCCCTTCAACCTCTCGACTACAATTTTTGATATGAGCTTTAAACACATGTTATTTAAGGAGATAGGTCTTAACTGGTCGCATGACAACGGTTTGCTAATCTTTGGTATAAGTACAATCTTGGAGTCACATAGATCTCTAGATAAAGATTCACCTCTTAAGGCTTTTTTGGCAGTAGCCAGTACTGAGTTTTTCACCACAACCTAGTGGTTTAAAAGGAAAAGTCTGTTGACTCCATCCGGACCTGCAGCTTTATATGGGTTCATCATTTTCAGAATTTTATGGCATTCGTCTTCGGTAGGCTATGTAGCAATCCTATTTAGTTGAGCCGGTGTCAACTTCTTGTAGTGGCCTGGAATGGAGTTGATCATCATCATTCGACTTTGTGCCTTTTTAGTAAGAATTGAACAGAAATGTGTGCGAACCAGTTCCTTCAGTTGTCCTTCCTCAGAGATCCACTCTCCATCATTATTTTTTAGTTGGAGAATTATGTTCTGCCTTCTCCGTTGTTTGACATATGCATTGTAAAATTTAGTGTTTGAATCTCCGTCTTTGATCCAGTCAATGTGGCTTTTCATTTTCCATTCTTCTTCCTCTTCTTTCAGTATCACATCTAAATTGGCTTTCATGTTTACATAGATGTTGTCGGTGATTGGGTTGTAACAGTTGGCAAGTTCTTTTTCCAATTTGTTTATATTGTGTAGTAAAGTGGTTTTTCTCTTCCTTCTAGCTTGGATTTACTCCCGGTCCCACTTGCAGACCTTATCCTATATATGTTTAAGAGCATCATTGAAGTCTGCGTTCTATTTCCAGCTGCTGGCCAGCATTTTCCGAAAATCTGTACTAGTGGCCCACGCCGCCTTTGCTCTGAAACTGTAAGTTTCAACCCTTTTATGCCTGACACACTTAACCAAAATTGGATTGTGATCTGATTGCAATCTTGGTAAGTGTTCGACGAAGAAATTGCCATGCTTCTGAATGAAATCCGTATTTGCGACAGCCCGATCTAGACGCTACTGTAAATTACCTCGTTTGAATGTAAATCTAGGGCCTGAGAAGCCAAGGTCAGAAAGCCCCGCTTCTAACAGCGTTTCCTGGAATGTTCTAGCCTGAGAGTAATTATAGTGTACACTCCCACTTTTTTCACTAGGATTACAAGTGGTGTTAAAATCTCCTAGCACAATCTAGGGGTTGGTGAATTTGTTTCCCATTCGTATCAGATGTTTCCAAAGGAACTTCCTTATTGTAATGTGTGGATTTGCGTAGACGATGGTTACTAGGGTAGTATTATTGATGCATCACGTAACAATTTGGCGGTGGTAGTTGATGATGGTCACCTCACAGTCCCTTTCATTCCAGCACACCCATATTCCTCCGGCGAAGCCTTGAGCTTCTACTCGGAATGATTTCTCGAATCCGAGTCTAGTGATTGTTTGTGTTTGTAACATCCCTGACCTGGGTTATGATTTAACCCTAGATTTTTTGCCTAATAAGGTTAAGTAGATTCTTAATCTTATCTTGGGAAAAGTAATTAGGCCTCATAAGAAACTTATGTTTCAATTTTGGTCCTGTTTGAGCAATGTTGAAGCAATGTTTGCTTATTTTGGACTAAAGTGCAAATTACCCAAGTCGAGGGGTTAACTTGCAAATGTTGCATGATAAGATGTTCCTTTGATGTTAAGACATCATAATAATGAATGTGATGTAGTGGTATGGTTTCCACAAGCTTGGGCACCAAGATTAAGCTTGTAAAGCAATGTTGTGTATTAAAACCTAGTTTTGGTGAAAAGTGCAATTTACCCAAAACCTAGGGTTCAATATGCAAATTACCACTTCAATAAGGTCCCTAATGTTTATTGGAATCATGTAGAGCAAAGAAAGTGAGAGGGGTGCCTCTTTTGAATTAAGTTGGAGGAGAGAGAATCTTGATATTAAAATAATCAAGATTAATGCCTAATTGAAAACCCTAATTTGATTTAGGGCAAAAATGAATAAAAATAATTGAAGGGCTTTCAACCAAAATGTTTTGGGTTGATTTTGAATAAGGATGGACGTTCCTTTTCCAAGATAAGGAACGAAAATATCCTAAGTAGGTGAAATTCCACTCACCTTATTATAAGAAAAAGAAAACCCACTCACATATGGATATTAATATAATAAGCATTAAGGTGCTTAATTTGCTTTTTTTTAAATTAAGGATAATGAAGGAGAATTAAAGGCAAAGGAAGGTGCCTCGTCCTTAAGGGATTTGAGGGGGAAGCGGCGGCCATATTTTTGGAATTTAATGCATTTTAATAATCCATTTTCTCTCTCATCAATTTCCTTTAAAAATGCCTTTTTCAAGCCAAATGAAAGGCTATTTCGGATTTTCTTCTTTCTTTTGCTTGCAAAACCGACCAAGGAGCTAGAGAGGAGAAGGAGGACGACTCCCTACCTGTTGGTAAGCTCTTGACCTTCGTTCTCCTTGATTTCATGGTGGAAATCGAAAATAAATTATGGATTCCTTCTTATTTCGATCTCCTCTTCAACCCTAGCCAACTTTTGCAATCAAAAGCTTGAGGACGAGCCTAGGGGGAGTTGCTAGAGATTAATACACTATTAATGGCGTGAGCTTGTAGCTTTGGAGCTCAATTGGAGGCGGGTTTTATAACTCAAACCCTTAAACATTGCTATTGCATCAATTCTCTATGCTTTGTTGATTGATTTCTTCAATTTGATACACTCTTGTTTCTTTGCTGCAATTTCCATCAAGAACGGTTGCTTTTCTTGGTTGTTCGAAGGACGGGGATGATGACATCATCCTAGATGCTTATCCAAAGAAAATTACCAAGCAAAACCGTTTTGATAGCTACTCCAAATCGTTTTAATTTGATTGGCTATGCGGTTTCAGCAAACCGTTTAAGGGCAAACGGTTTGAAACCGTTTGGGAGAAAACGGTTTCAAGACCGTTTGAGATGGTTGACCAAGCATTGACCGTTTGGGAATTTTGTTCCTAATTATGTAGGCTGATAACCCTCCATATTTGAGGGATTAAATCCAAAGGAATCGAGAGTTGAAGGCCAATCAATAAGGCAATCGAATTGAATTATGTGCTGATTTTCAACCTGATTAACTTGACCTGGTTGAGAAAACGGTTTCAAGACCATTTGAGATGGTTGACCAAGCGTTGACCGTTTGGGATTCCTGTTTATAATTATGTTTATTAATAACCATCCAAATTTGAGGGATTAACGCCAAAGGAATCGTGAGTTGAAACCTAATCAATTAGGGAAACCTAATTGGATTAAGTGCTGATTTTCAATCTGATTTAATTGAACGTTTTGGGCATACGTTCTCAAGACCGTTTTATTGCGTTGACCAAGCGTTGACCGTTTGGGATTACTGTTCCTAATGATGTTGGTTAATTACCCTCCAAAGTTTAGAGGTTAACTCCAAAGGAATCATGAGTTGAAGGCTATTCAATTAGGCAAACCCTAATTGAAAACAATGTGGAAATTCCAATGAGTTAAGTTGAGATTTTGGGTTGATTAGCCCAAACGGTTTCAAGACCGTTTGGGGATCACCCAAACGGTCTCAAGACCATTTGGGGATCACCCCAAGACCGTTTGGAGGTCTGGGGTCAAGTATAGTTGACCAATTGAAGGTCCAAAGGTACTAATCATATTGCAATGTAGTGCTGATTTGTTGATCAACTCGATAGACCAATCCATGATGAATGTTCACTAGAATCCAATGGTTGGATGGGCAAACGGTCTCAAGACCGTTTGGAGCTCATCCAAACGGTCTCAAGACCGTTTGGTGGTCACCCAAGACCGTTTGGAGGTCTAGGGTTGAGTATGGTTAGGTGTTTGAAGGTCTAAAGGTACCAAGCTGTTAAACAATGTAATGCTGATTTGGTGATCAATCCAATGAACCAAATCCTAATTGGATTGCTTAGATTTGAGTGATATGATGGGCAAACGGTCTCAAGACCGTTTGGAGGTCATCCAAACGACCTCAAGACCGTTTGGGGTCAGGTCATACCCAATTTGGATGATGGTTCAATGGTTTCAAAGCAACTAGTCTTACATTGATTAGTGTTGTTGAATCATCGATTCCAAACCCTAATTCAATTGAATCAAACCATAATTGATGACCAATTGAGGGTTAATTAAGGGTCAAATAAGTTTAAGGTTGACCTATTTCAACTCAATTGAAGTATGGGTATAGGTCCAATTGATGATTGGTTCCATGAATTCAATGATTGAAGGAATCAACATTGAAAACCCTAATTCAATTGGATACCTTATGTCATTGAAGGTCCAATGGATCAAACCTTTTTGAAAACCTAATGTGATTATGTGGGAGATACCTTTAATGGTACTAGTCATTAATTCATAACAAATGCATGGATCCAATACATGATGTAAACCCTAATTGAGGCTGATTTCATGTATAACCCTATTAAGAGGTTGCCTACATGTGAAATCACTAATTAGGATGAATAGTAAACCCTAATTCATTTGGATACCTTATGTAATGGAGGTACAATGTGATGATGAATGTACTATTGATCCAATGATGATTAGTAATGACAATCAATGAAAGTACAGAGGTTGAAACCCAAATAGTACCTAAGTGATTAAGTGTCAATTAAGGGATGAATCCCTAATTGCTTATAGGATCGATGACTTGATCCACTATGTTAACCATAGTTGTATGTACACGACTAAAGAGTTGATGTGACCTAATCAAGTTAATAAGTTGATAGCATGAATTCATACATGAATATGATTCATGTGGTGATTAAGGGTTATGATCCTTAATCAAAAAGATCATGAAACCCTAAACATGAACATAAACCCTAATTGACAGGGTTATTGAACTCAAACCCTAGTTGAGGGTGTATCCTTGTGAAACCCTAATTGAAGGTGTATCCATGTGAAGCCCTAATTGAGGGTGATTTTATGAGAAACCCTAATTGGGAATGATTATTAAACCCTAATTATGGGCAATGTGATATGAAACCCTAATGAAGGGTGATGCTATATGCAATCCCTATTCTAATGAAGGGAAATGGTATGTGAAACCATAATCCCCTAATAAAAGAATAGAATTCATACTTGAATATGATACATGAGATTTGTGATGGAAATCCTAATCCTGGTAAAGGATTAAGGGTAATACTGATACATGAGATGTGTGATGGAAATCCTAATCCTGGTAAAGGATTAAGGGTAATACTGATACATGAGATGTGTGATGGAAATCCTAATCCTGGTAAAGGATTAAGAGTAATACCCTTGAATTATTAATATATTGTTTTTGCATGGTGATGATAGATAATTGATGTGCTTCTATCATATGTGCTAACCATGCAGGTATCATGAGATGATGAGCATAGCCAGGTATGAGCTATGACGTGTTATTAGTTTGAATTTGTTTATTGGGCCTTGTGTGCCATAATATACCTTGTGCCCGGTAAGAGGTAGCAAGAGAATTGATGGGCCTGAAGTGCCATGATGGATGCTTGTATAACAAGTATCATGCTTATCTTAGACAGATGACCTAAAGGTGTTAATTGCTGGAGAATGTGGTAACAATGCTCAAGTGATGAGCTAAGGGTTTAATTACCCAGAATCACATGTTAGTGCATTGAAATTGTGAAGGGATGAGAATTCCCAGTGTTGAAATAAGGGATTGAGATCCCAACACCTTGTGAAAAGAGTGTGGCTACGGGCCATGACTCCACAACGATAATGCCAGGCTTTAGTTATATGATCTAAGCCTGAAGAATGTTAATGCAGTGATAATGATTTTGTAGTTTGAATAGATGTTATACATGTTCTTCATATTCCTTAAAGGATAAATGATATGTTGATTCTATTTTAACTCTAATGCTTATGACATAGAATGATGTTCTAAACTGTTAGACATTTACCTGCTGTCAATTAAATATGATTTCTCTGTTCATATTTATCTTCTTAAGTTACAATAACAATGTTTCTGGCGGAGAGTTATATCTCTCGCTGGGGCAATTTTTATAATTGTCTCACCCCCGTGGGAACCACATTTTTAGGTGGACGCGGACGAGGAGACATGAATCCTTCAGGAGGTGAAGGACATCAGCAGTAGCAGGGACAACAGTAAAGTCTCAGGTGGAGACATTGACTGTCATGTCATGTTCAGATGTATATAGAAGTCCTATGTGTCGTCTCTGTACTCTCAGGTCCTTGGAGTAGTAGTTAATGATTTCGAGATTTTGGCTTAGTGCCTCGAGGGTTTTATACTACCTGTGTACGGTTAAGACAGAGTAGTTAATGTTTGTATTCCTCGAGAAGAAAAAGTACATAAGATGTATATATATGAACCAGGATGTAAAGTTTTACTTTGGTTCTGAATGAAAGAGTTTTCCTATGAATGGATCCCTTTGCAAAAAGTTTTAATTTTTAGTAATTTTTGCTAATCCGCTGCTTGATGAACGCTTCCGCATTAGTTAATCTTATTTTCGCGAGACGGTCGTCACAATTTAGTGGTATCAGAGATCTAGGTTCGCTGCGTCTACAGAGACATAGGACTAAGGTATCAAGTCTGTGTTAGTGTCCTCCAGTATACCCTATAATGATTTCTGCTTGTGTAGAGAAAGGATAAAGTTTTAAAATGACTAGAGAGCACAAGGAACACATTGCTTAGGGCAATGTTGTTGCACCAAGAAGTGGTGCAAGGATCATGCAAGAATAGAATGAGTGCCTGAGAATCCCCATTAATACATGATCAGGATAGAGAATCCTATGATCATGCTCTTTTTGGGCAGATTAGGGCAACAATAATGTATATAGGGGACTGGATACTAGCTTTACAATCTAGGTTATCAGTCCTTAATACAGAAAGTTTGAGCTTTAAAAGAGTTCCTAAATGACTTAGTCATGTTGGAACAAGAGAAAATCATGTGTGTATAATGATATGAATAGCAATGAATATGATAGCATGTAAGTGCATACTACTTGATCTCAGTATTTGTAAACCCTGTCCAGGTATACAACTATTGGTGATAAAGTGGGTATGGAAACTCTTAGATTGTTGTCTTTTTGATTGCTCTGATCAAGTAGTCATTCTGAGACAATCTAATGAGTATCATGAAATAAGAAATATGGAATCAATAAAGGAAGATGCTTTGTGCAATTCCAATATAGGAAGATGCTTTGTGCAATTCCAATAAAGGAAGATGCTTTGTGCAATTCCAATAAAGGAAGATGATGTGTGCAATTCCAATAAAGGAAGATGCTTTGTGCAATTCCAATAAAAGAAGATGCTTTGTGCAATTCCAATAAAGGAAGATGCTTTGTGCAATTCCAATAAAGGAAGATGCTTTGTGAAATTCCAATAAAGGAAGATGCTTTGTGCAATTCCAATAAAGGAATATGCTTTGTGCAATTCCAATAAAGGAAGATGCTTTGTGCAATTCCAATAAAGGAAGATGCTTTGTGCAATTCCAATAAAGGAAGATGCTTTGTGCAATTCCAATAAAGGAAGATGTTGTGTGCAATTCCAATAAAGGAAGATGCTTTGTGCAATTCCAATAAAGGAAGATGCTTTGTGCAATTCCAATAAAGGAAGATGCTTTGTGCAATTCCAATAAAGGAAGATGCTTTGTGCAATTCCAATAAAGGAAGATGCTTTGTGCAATTCCAATAAAGGAAGATTCTTGTGCAATTCCTATAAAGGAAGATGCTTTGTGCAATTCCAATAAAGGAAGATGCTTTGTGCAATTCCAATAAAGGAAGATGCTTTGTGCAATTCCAACCCTAAACAAAAAGGGAAAAGCTATGTGACATTCCTAACTAATAGGAAGAACTATGTGAACATTCCCAATTACATAGAGTTTTCTAAGTGAATTATCTATGTTAGATATATATGTTTTTCCTTTTGATAAGTATTCTTGAGTGATTATTGAAGTATGTTCTTTTATGCTTCTTCCTTTCAATGATATGGACATCATATGTTAGGGGTTTATGCTCTGCATAAACATTGATGAGGTTGAGCTAATGAAAGGAGCTTTGTGTGGAATCACATAGTTCATGATATCTCCATGATATTAAGATGATATGTGGATACTTGAGGGCATGGTTAATGAATAATCTGTTCCTCCTTTTGTCTAGGATTTCGAGGACGAAATCCTTGTTAGGGGTTTATAATTTGTAACATCCCTGACCTGGGTTATGATTTAACCCTAGATGTTTTTCCTAATAAGGTTAAGTAGATTCTTAATCTTATCTTGGGAAAAGTAATTAGGCCTCATAAGAAACTTATGTTTCAATTTTGGTCCTGTTTGAGCAATGTTGAAGCAATGTTTGCTTATTTTGGACTAAAGTGCAAATTACCAAAGTCGAGGGGTTAACTTGCAAATGTTGCATGATAAGATGTTCCTCTGATGTTAAGACATCATAATAATGAATGTGATGTAGTGGTATGGTTTCCACAAGCTTGGGCACCAAGATTAAGCTTGTAAAGCAATGTTGTGCATTAAAACCTAGTTTTGGTGAAAAGTGCAATTTACCCAAAACCTAGGGTTCAATATGCAAATTACCACTTGAATAAGGTCCCTAATGTTTCTTGGCATCATGTAGAGCAAAGAAAGTGAGAGGGGTGCCTCTTTTGAATTAAGTTGGAGGAGAGAGAATCTTGATAATAAATAAATCAAGATTAATGCCTAATTGAAAACCCTAATTTGATTTAGGGCAAAAATGAATAAAAATAATTGAAGGGCTTTCAACCAAAATGTTTTGGGTTGATTTTGAATAAGTATGGACGTTCCTTTGCCAAGATAAGGAACGAAAATATCCTAAGTAGGTGAAATTCCACTCACCTTATTATAAGAAAAAGAAAACCCACTCACATATGGATATTAATATAATAAGCATTAAGGCGCTTAATTTGCTTTTATTTAAATTAAGGATAATGAAGGATAATTAAAGGCAAAGGAAGGTGCCTAGTCCTTAAGGGATTTGAGGGGGAAGAGGCGGCCATATTTTTGGAATTTAATGCATTTTAATAATGCATTTTCTCTCTCATCAATTTCCTTATAAAAGTGCCTTTTTCAAGCCAAATGAAAGGCTATTTCGGATTTGCTTCTTTCTTTTGCTTGAAAAACCGACCAAGGAGCTAGCGAGGAGAAGGAGGATGACTCCCTACCTGTTGGTAAGCTCTTGACCTTCGTTCTCCTTGATTTCATGGTGGAAATCGAAAATAAATTATGGATTCCTTCTTATTTCGATCTCCTCTTCAACCCTAGCCAACTTTTGCAATCAAAAGCTTGAGGACGAGCCTAGGGGGAGTTGCTAGAGATTCATCCACCATTAATGGCGTGAGCTTGTAGCTTTGGAGCTCAATTGGAGGTGGGTTTTATAACTCAAACCCTTAAACATTGCTTTTGCATCAATTCTCTATGCTTTGTTGATTGATTTCTTCAATTTGATACACTCTTGTTTCTTTGCTGCAATTTCCATCAAGAACGGTTTATGTTCTTGAATGTTCGAAGGAAGGGGATGATGACATCATCCTAGATGCTTATCCAAAGAAAATTACCAAGCAAAATAGTTTTGATAGCTACTCCAAATCGTTTTAATTTGATTGGCTATGCGGTTTCAGCAAACCATTCAAGGGCAAACGGTTTGAAACCGTTTGGGAGAAAACGGTTTCAAGACCATTTGAGATGGTTGACAAGCTTTAGTTGAGGGATTAACTCCAAAGGAATCGAGAGTTGAAGGCCAATCAATTAGGAAATCGAATTCAATTATGTGCTGATTTTCAACCTGATTAACTTGACCTCGTTGAGAAAATGGTTTCAAGACCGTTTGAGATGGTTGACCAAGCATTGACCGTTTGGGATTCCTGTTCATAATTATGTTTATTAATAACCCTCCAAATTTGAGGTATTAACTTCAAAGGAATCGTGAGTTGCAGCCTAATCAATTAGGGAAACCTAATTGGATTAAGTGCTGATTTTCAATCTGATTTAATTGAACGTTTTGGGCAAACGGTCTCAAGACCATTTGAGTGCATTGACCAAGCGTTGAACGTTTGGGATTACTGTTCCTAATGATGTTGGTTAATGACCCTACAAAGTTGAGAGGTTAACTCCAAAGGAATCATGAGTTGAAGGCTATTCAATTAGGCAAACCCTAATTGAAAACAGTGCGGAAATTCCAATGAGTTAAGTTGAGATTTTGGGTTGATTAGCCCAAACGGTTTCAAGACCGTTTGGGGATCACCCCAAGACCGTTTGGAGGTCTGGGGTCAAGTATAGTTGACCAATTGAAGGTCCAAAGGTACTAATCATATTGCAATGTAGTGATGATTTGTTGATCAACTCGATAGACCAATCCATGATGAATTTTCACTAGAATCCAAAGGTTGGATGGGAAAACGGTCTCAAGACCATTTGGATCTCATCCCAACGGTCTCAAGACCGTTTGGTGGTCACCCAAGACCGTTTGGAGGTCTAGGGTTGAGTATGGTTAGGTGTTTGAAGGTCTAAAGGTACCAAGCTGTTAAACAATGTAATGCTGATTTGGTGATCAATCCAATGAACCAAATCCTAATTGGATTGCTTAGATTTGAGTGATATGATGGGCAAACGGTCTCAAGACCGTTTGGAGGTCATCCAAACGACCTCAAGACCGTTTGGGGTCAGGTCATACCCAATTTGGATGATGTTTCAATGGTTTCAAAGCAACTAGTCTTACATTGATTAGTGTTGTTGAATCATCGATTCCAAACCCTAATTCAATTGAATCAAACCCTAATTGATGACCAATTGAGTGTTAATTAAGGGTCAAATAAGTTGAAGGTTGACCTATTTAAACTCAATTGAAGTATGGGTATAGGTCCAATTGATTATTGGTTCCATGAATTCAATGATTGAAGGAATCAACATTGAAAACCCTAATTCAATTGGATACCTTATGTCATTGAAGGTCCAATGGATCAAACCTTTTTGAAAACCTAATGTGATTAGGTGGGAGATACCTTTAATGGTACTAGTCATTAATGCATAACAAATGCATGGATCCAATACATGATGTAAACCCTAATTGAGGCTGATTTCATGTATAACCCTATTAAGAGGTTGCCTACATGTGAAATCACTAATTAGGATGAATAGTAAACCCTAATTCATTTGGATACCTTATGTAATGGAGGTCCAATGTGATGATGAATGTACTATTGATCCAATGATGATTAGTAATGACAATCAATGAAAGTACAAAGGTTGAAACCCTAATAGTACCTAAGTGATTAAGTGTCAATTAAGGGATGAATCCCTAATTGCTTATAGGATCGATGACTTGATACACTATGTTAACCATAGTTGTATGTACACGACTAAAGAGTTGATATGACCTAATCAAGTTAATAAGTTGATAGCATGAATTCATACATGACTATGATTCATGTGGTGATTAAGGGTTATGATCCTTAAGCAAAAAGATCATGAAACCCTAAACATGAACATAAACCCTAATTGACAGGGTTATTGAACTCAAACCCTAGTTGAGGGTGTATCCTTGTGAAACCCTAATTGAAGGTGTATCCATGTGAAGCCCTAATTGAGGGTGATTTTATGAGAAACCCTAATTGGGAATGATTAGTAAACCCTAATTATGGGCAATGTGATATGAAACCCTAATGAAGGGTGATGCTATATGCAATCCCTATTCTAATGAAGGGAAATGGTATGTGAAACCATAATCCCCTAATAAAAGAATAGAATTCATACTTGAATATTATACATGAGATTTGTGATGGAAATCCTAATCCTGGTAAAGGATTAAGGGTAATACTGATACATGAGATGTGTGATGGAAATCCTAATCCTGGTAAAGGATTAAGGGTAATACTGATACATGAGATGTGTGATGGAAATCCTAATCCTGGTAAAGGATTAAGGGTAATACCCTTGAATTATTAATATATTGTTTTTCCATGGTGATGATAGATAATTGATGTGCTTCTATCATATGTGCTAACCATGCAGGTATCATGAGATGATGAGCATAGCTAGGTATGAGCTATGACGTGTTATTAGTTTGAATTTGTTTATCGGGCCTTGTGTGCCATAATATACCTTGTGCCCGGTAAGACGTAGCAAGAGAGTTGATGGGCCTCAAGTGCCATGATGGATGCTTGTATAACAAGTATCATGCTTATCTTAGACAGATGACCTAAAGGTGTTAATTGCTGGAGAATGTGGTAACAATGCTCAGGTGATGAGCTAAGGGTTTAATTACCCAGAATCTCATGTTAGTGCATTGAAATTGTGAAGGGATGAGAATTCCCAGTGTTGAAATAAGGGATTGAGATCCCAACACCTTGTGAAAAGAGTGTGGCTACGGGCCATGACTCCACAACGATAATGCCAGGCTTTAGTTATATGATCTAAGCCTGAAGAATGTTAATGCAGTGATAATGATTTTGTAGTTTGAATAGATGTTATACATGTTCTTCATATTCCTTAAAGGATAAATGATATGTTGATTCTATTTTAACTGTAATGCTTCTGACATAGAATGATGTTCTAAACTGTTAGACATTTACCTGCTGTCAATTAAATATGATTTCTCTGTTCATATTTATCTTCTTAAGTTACAATAACAATTTTTCTGGCGGAGAGTTATATCTCTCGTTGGGGCAATTTTTATAATTGTCTCACCCCCGTGGGAACCACATTTTTAGGTGGACGCGGATGAGGAGACAGGAATCCTTCAGGAGGTGAAGGACATCAGCAGTAGCAGGGACAACAGTAAAGTCTCAGGTGGAGACATTGACTGTCATGTCATGTTCAGATGTATATAGAAGTCCTATGTGTCGTCTCTGTACTCTCAGGTCCTTGGAGTAGTAGTTAATGATTTCGAGATTTTGGCTTAGTGCCTCGAGGGTTTTATACTACCTGTGTACAGTTAAGATAGAGTAGTTAATGTTTGTATTCCTCGAGAAGCAAAAGTACATGAGATGTATATATATGAACCAGGATGTAAAGTTTTACTTTGGTTCTGAATGAAAGAGTTTTCCTATGAATGGATCCCTTTGCAAAAAGTTTTAATTTTTAGTAATTTTCTCTAATCCGCTGCTTGATGAACGCTTCCGCATTAGTTAATCTTATTTTTGTGAGACGGTCATCACAGTGTTGCTTTTGTCCCACTCAACCAAGGTTCTATGATCGCCACGATCTTTGGTCTGTGGACAGACATTAACTCTTTAAGATTGCGTTGTGTATCCTTCTTCCCAATACCTCGAATGTTCCAGCACATGAGGTCTAACATAAGCTCAGCTACAGGTGGAGGGGCTATTTGTATCGTTCCTGATATCCTCCTCAATCAAGTTCCCTGATGAACTTTTCTCATTTTCTTTATTTGCTATTGTATCTTCCTCGTGGCTTCCCATCCTACCTTCCTCCAATTCATGACTGAGCTATTTGTTTAATTCAGAGCTTTGGGTGGTGGTTTCTATTCCTCTTGGACTTCTCCGTCGAGCATCAGCTGTAGAGGATGGCCGCTGCTTTCCACACCTTTTCATTTTGGTTCTGTTGCCTTTACACCTCCTTCCGGCTATTAATTGTCCATTGTCTGCCAATGCCTCATTGACCTCACACAGTACCTTAGATGTCGTCTGAGTTTGGTTTATAGCGGTACTGGTTGTGTTTACTACTGTCTCTATATCGTTGTCCCCCTCCTCCACTTCAATAACCTCAACTACTTCATCAACTGATGGGCTGACAACAACATGTGCCGACTTGGTGGTGTTGTTCCCGATGGTATTCTCTTTGGTGTTTCTGTTTTCCTGCGTATTCATGATATCCTGTAAGACCTTTGATGTCTTGCTTCCTTCTTCTCCCTGTTTTGTTGCTTTATTCTTTCTCCACACTTTCTCTATTCGTCTAGTTTGTTCAACAACAGGCACCGTTTCCTTCTCACCTACAGTGTGTTCCGCCTCATCTTCCTCCCAAAGGCTAGCAAACGGGTTAACATCTTGCATGTAAGTGTGCTTTGCCATGTTCTGCAACTGCTTCCTCCTCCCTTTTCGACGGCCATGTGTCTTCCATCCCTCTTCCGCCCTGTTTGCTCTCTCGTTGTTGCGTCCATTATTTGTTGATGTATGAGTGTGTGGTGGCCTGTTTGTTTCAGTATCTGACACCGCGTTCTCCGTAAGGCAGTCCTTTGAAGCATGGCCTTCCTGTCCACATCGAGCACATGCCAGGGGTAGTCCTTCATACACAACTTCGTATTCCTCTCCATTAATTAGAATAGCTGCCACTAAATCCGTCGTCGTATCTACCTCGACTGCGAGCCTCGCAACGACTTCTTGTGCGACTGGATGTATGCTCATCTACCTTAATGAGTCTTCCGAGTGCCAGTCCTATATACTCATACATGGTCGGGACATACAGATGAAGGGGTAGGTGTTGGATCAATGGGCTCTAGAAGGGGGGGGGGGTTGAATAGAGCTTCACAAACTTCACAAGATAGATTAAACCACCAAATTATATTACGAGTGTAATTTGAAGCAAAACAGTAATTTGATGTCCTAAGCTAGCATTCATAGCAAGGGTAAGAGATATGGATAAACATGCACTTGGACAGGTGGTTTAGAGTGGTTCCTCGTCCTAAACTTAGGATCAAGTCAGTCCACTACCTAGAGTTGGTTAGGCTCTAGGATTTGTAACTTGAGGCTCTTTTATTTCTCACAAAATAAGATTACAAGCTACAACAACCAACCATCCAAGGTCTTATATAACAAGCCAAGATCTTCTACCTCACCAAGGACTTACCCACCAAGCAAGTAGTCTTCCGCCTTCTCTAAAGGACTTACCCACTCTTGCTCTGGTCTTCGGCCTTGAAGGAATTACCTATCTTGCTTGCCCTTCGCCTTGCACCTCTCCTTCACTCGGAGAGCTTGCTCACGTTTTCCCTCCACCAAGGGAGCTGGAGCAACGATCAATCTTCACCCTTGAAGATCAGCAACACATCTTCCCCTTCACTCGGAGAAGAACAGCAGCAACTCCTCTTTCACTCGGAGAAGTAGCTTCAAACAATCTTCATTATGGAATGGAGGTGGGAGAATGAAGATGGAGAGCTTTACAATGAACAAATGGTAGCTCTCTTACAAAGGGATCCTAACTCACTCTTACTCACGTTTTTGCATTGAAGGTAGAGAGAGAAAGGGGGCTCAAAGGTTGGAAACCACTCAACTAAGGATAGAACCAAGCATATGTGAATGAGCAACCTTGGAATGAAGTCCAAGAGGTCCTATTTATAGTTGAGGGTGTCCCTTTGAGGTTGGGTGAGTTAAGTGGCACAAACTAGCCGTTTTACAACTTGCAACGGATCTATTTTGAGTCCCACCAACTCCTCCAACGGTTGGAAATGCTTTTTCTGCATTCCAGTACAGTTCGATCGGCCGAGTTTCAATAAAGGCAACTCGGCCGACACACTAGGTGACAAAACCAACAGGGAATCTGTCGGCCGAGTTTCCAGGGGGAAACTCGACCGATCAGTCATCCTTTGGTTTTGACTGACCAGTGGATCGGCCGAGTTTCCTGGCATTGAAACTCGGCCGACAGCCCAGAAAATTCCTCAATACATGGATCGGCCGAGTTTGTAATTCGGCCGACAAAATCCCTGTTAAGGGGTATTTTGGAATTTCCAAAAACTGTATAAATGATGGATTTTTGAGTTCCAATCATTTTATCCATCTTAGATACAATGCAAAACATGAATTTAAGTGATTACAAAAATTGCTCTAAGCCTCTAAGGGCTATATTACAAAGCGGGTGAAAGTCACATGTTTTGCATGTGCCGGGAGAGTAGCTTTGAGTGAATTTTGATTCTTTTCTTGTATCTAATGTCTGCAATGATCTCAATTAGAAATGTTAGATACATATGAGTGGAATGGTTAAGTCATTATCAAAATATGGGCAATATGCGACACCTAGGTCAACATTCTCCCCCTTTTTGACAATGACAAACCATTCCTCAACATATTGAAAAGAATATGAAAATTATACCTTTGCTTAGAGAATTGCAAGGGGATGCAAATATGATCAGTCTTGTAATGCTCCCCCTCAATTCATGCTTACTCATCCCTGCATTGTTAGTTAACACACAAACAGCCATAGCATATATATATTGTATGATTCTAGCCAAGTCAAGATATATAAGTTTTAAAGACAAGAAAAGAACCATACAAGCACTAAAAGCAATATGATGGCAATATGATTGAGGTATATTTCTCCCCCTTTGTCATCTCAAAAAGGCAGGGGGGTAGAAGAGCATACAAACCAGGTCTTCTCCAAAACACTCAATCAAACATAGCATATTAAGACAGAGAAGCACAAAGATAATTCATGAAAACAACCAACTGTCATTCATCAAAATATGGATTACATGATAAGATAAGTCATACAAAATGTATCCAAAACATAAAACCAAAAGCTACAAGGACAAGCGGAAAAGCCATAGTACATCTCAGATAATGTGCCTAATATAGATGATACAAACATAGTCCCTAAAGAAAATGACATGGTCATGCGAGACTACACTAGACACATCTACTCTAAGCTATACTAATCTATGTCGACGTCATCAACAGCAGCATCCATGTCCTCATCGGGCTGGTAGTCCTCGTCTCCATCAGAAGGAGGGGCATCAGTCGGTGTAGCCTGTTCATCAGCAGCATCATCATCGTCAGCATCCGTATCAGCATCTGTCGCAGTCGCCTCATCTGACTCGGCATCGTCCTGATCTGGCATATCCTCGTCTGTAGGACCAAAAGCACGTCCAGGCCATCTCGCGCTCTGCTCAGCCCAAGACATGCCCAGAGCATGGAGCTCATAAGCTATCTCAATGGGAGGAGCAGTCGAGGTGTACTGGGCCAGTAGCTCGGACAAGCGTCCACCTGGAAGCGCCAACACCGGGGAAGGGTGAGAGTATCCACCTGCAGAGTGGTCAGCGGAAGCAGAGGGTGGTGGAGGTGGATAGAACTGACTATACGCATAAGAAGTGTAGTCGTCACCGGGGTAGGGCTGGTAGGTGGGGTAGGGCTGCGGGCAGGAGAGAGACATAGATGACATGATGTGGCAGAGGTCCTCATGAAGATGTTGTTGGACCTGCATGTTATAGGCTTGCTGGTGCATGAGATACCCCATGAGGGCCTCATTGGAAACATGAAAATCGGCAAAAGCCGGGTGTGGAGGAGGTTGGAAAGATGGCTCAGGAGGTGGTGGTGCAGCTGATGATGGTGGAGGAGGAGGTGCATCCGATGATGATGGAGGTTGTGGTGGTGGTGGAGCAGAAGAAGATGATGCACCAGATGTAGGGACACTCTTCTGGAGAGTGGTCTCACTGATGTAAACGCCTTTTCGATCAGGTCGGTAGAGATAATCGGTGAAAAGAGATTTACCAGTGGCAAACTGGAAAAGTCCACAGATTAGGGCAGGATAAGGAAGATGGGTGCCCTTCGTGTTCTTTCCAGAATCAAAACATGTCATATGGTGCAGGATATACCGTGCCCATTTGACTCCATGATTGTTCAAGAGGAGATACATCATCATGGCAGTGTTCTCGGCTATGTCTGTTTGGTTTTTCTTTGGGTGAACATTGCAACTAAGAACAAACGCCAACACACGGAGAGGGGAGGACAGAGCAGAAGAAGGCAGGGTGCCCTTCTTTCTATAAGGGAACTCGGGAAGCTTGAGGAATTTGTGAATATCCGACAAGTCTATCTCGAGTGCCTTATAGATGTCCTCGGGATGCAAAAGATCGAAATAATCGGGATATGAGGTGGTCCAAGAGGCCGTGCCGACGTTGCCATTTAGGTAAAGATTAAAGGATCGCTCGGTGATATGAAACGGTTGTCCGGCGATCATAGAGGTTAAGACAATCGAGGTATCCGAGGGAGGAACCAAAGTGTCGTAATTCCACCGCAAGTTTGCGTAGAATTGGCGGACAGCCTTGGTGCTATACTTGAGATTGTGAAATTTTGGATCCTCGATGCTAAAGGCGTCAAGATGGTGTGTGCGAAACACTTGACTCGCCTCAAAAAGATCGGCGTGAAAACAATGCGGTTGATAAAGAGCACGAAAAGGAAAAGGAGATCGAGGGAGAAGCTCTTTATACCGTGCAACCGCGGTATTGTCCACGAAAGAGAGGTTGTCAAAGGACATATACCTCGGAGCTAGAGGAACCGAACGAGCAGGAGCGGGAACAGCGCGTTTCCGACGTTGCGACCTCATCGGAGAAGAAACGGAGAGAAGGGCGCCGATCCACACGGAGAAAAACGTAGCAACGGAACCGTACAAGCAGCTAGGGCACACAAGGGGGCCGTTTTGGGGGCAAGAACGGCCGGAGAGAGGGAGGAAAAGACCAGGAGAGGAGGAGTCGGGCTTGGGCGGCTAGGGTTCGGTCGACTTTGCTCTAGTTGAGAGGGAGCAAGTCGGCCGAATCCTATATATATATAAACCCGTCTGCCGTCGATCGGCCGAGTTCTAGGGTGGGGAAACTCGGCCGACAGAGTGTACAGACACCCTGCGCCCGACCGATCGGCCGAGTTTCCAACTCGGCCGACAAAAACCCTGATGTGAGAAATCCTAAAATCTAGTCCTAGCCTCATACGACCTAGGGCAATTTTTCTGAGGGATCTAGGATGTATTTTAAACACATTTAGGCACATTCTCATCATCATAGTGTACTATTTGTCGATAAAAACTCGTTTTGCGAAAAATACCCGAAAAAGAGATAAAACCAATAGAGATATTTATCAAAAACAAGCATTTTAAGCAAACAAGGCATTTATAAGCATGAGCAACACACATAACATGTAACCAGCTAATTAGAGAGCAATTCAACATCATCAAGAGAGGTTATTAGCAATTTTGACCTAATGAAATTAAATTGATCTCTAGCAAGCGGTTTAGTGAAAATGTCAGCCAACTGATTTTCCGTATCCACATGTGTGATATAAATATCCTTTTTGACAATGTGATCACGGAGAAAATGATGGCGGACTTCTATGTGTTTAGCTCTACTATGCAATATTGGATTATATGAAAGATTAATTGCACTAGTATTATCACAGAAAATAGGAGAAGCATCAAAAAGAATGTTAAAGTCTTGGAGCATTTGCTTCATCCATAGGACCTGGGCACAACAACTTCCGGCTGCAATGTATTCAGCTTCGGTAGTTGATAATGCCACTGTGCTCTGTTTCTTGGAGAACCAAGACACCAAGCATGGTCCCAAGAGGAAGCAAGTGCCACTTGTGCACTTTCTATCAATTAAGCAACCTGCGTAGTCAGCATCACTATATGCCACAAGAGTAAAGTCCCTTGACTTAGGGTACCATAGTCCAAAATTTGGAGTTTTGGCTAGATACCTCAAAATCCTCTTGACGGCAATAAGATGTGATTTCCTAGGGCTTGATTGAAAGCGGGCACACAAGCCAACACTAAACATTATATCAGGTCTAGAGGCAGTTAAATAAAGTAAACTTCCAATCATACCTCTATAGAGCTTCTCATCTACCTTCTCACCTTCCTCATCCCTGTCAAGTTTGGCAGTGTTTGACATGGGCGTGTCCATTTGCTTCATGTTCTCCATCCCAAAGCGTTTTAGAAGCTCAAGCGTGTATTTGCCTTGGTTGATGAAGTTACCATTCTTGGTCTGCTTGATTTGGAAGCCTAGGAAGAAGGTCAGCTCACCCATCATACTCATCTCAAATTCACTCTGCATAAGAGAACCAAACTCTTTGCAAAGATCAAGGTCAGTTCCGCCAAATATAATATCATCAACATATATTTGAATGATGAGAAAATGGGTAGAAGTGTGTTTTAGAAACAAGGTACAATCAACTTTGCCCATGATATACCCATTATCTAACAAAAAGTTCTTTAGTTTTTCATACCAAGCTCGAGGTGCTTGTTTGAGACCATAGAGAGCTTTTTGCAAGAGATAAGCATGATTGGGTAACTTATCATTTTCAAAGCCCGGAGGTTGAGCAACATATACTTCCTCCTCAATTGTACCATTCAAAAACGCACTTTTAACATCCATTTGATAAAGCAAGAAATTTTTATAACTAGCAAAGGCAAGTAGCATGCGAATAGATTCTAATCTAGCAACAGGCGCATAGGTTTCATCAAAATCAATACCTTCTTGTTGATTATAACCTTGAGCTACTAACCTTGCTTTGTTTCTTACCACTTTTCCTTGCTCATCAAGCTTGTTGCGGTAGACCCATTTGGTGCCAATGATCTTTCTATTGTTTGGTCTTGGCACTAAGGTCCACACTCGGCTCTTCTCGAACTGCTCAAGCTCTTCTTGCATGGCAAGGATCCACTCATCATCACCAAG
The DNA here is from genome assembly GCA_963693085.1 of Alisma plantago-aquatica. NCBI lineage: Eukaryota > Viridiplantae > Streptophyta > Magnoliopsida > Alismatales > Alismataceae > Alisma > Alisma plantago-aquatica. The sequence continues at coordinate 122,916,700 of OY856415.1, read as the reverse complement.
GGCCTCCTTGATGTTCTTCGGCTCCATTTGAGAGATGAAGGCGCTGTCTGCTTGTTCTTTGTTGTGTGCAGCCCGTGTCCTTACTCTTTCAAATGGATTGCCTATGATCAACTCCTTGGGGTGATCTTTGGCGAAGCGGGGAGTGGGATCCTTCCTTTCTTCTTCTTTCTCTTCTTCTTCTTGATCTTCTTCTTGAACCTGCTTACCTTTATCTTTGATGTTGAGATCTTTGAGGATAGGAATGATTTCATCTGCAACATCATTATCACCAATAGGTTTGCCAACAACAGGGTTAGTTTCAATAAATTTAACATTTATGGATTCTTCTATTTTAGATAGTTCTATGTTAAATACTATAAAAGCCCTGCTAGTAGTGCTATAGCCTAGGAAGAAAGCCTTGTAAGATTTCGGATCAAACTTGTCGAGAGAGTCCTTGGTGTTCAAAACAAAACAAGGGCATCCAAACACATGGAAGAAATCAATCGACGGCTTCCTACCACGCCATAGTTCATAGGGGGTTTTCTTAAACGTCGGATGAGTGAAAACTCGGTTTTGCACAAAACATGCGGTGCTAACGGCTTCAGCCCAAAACTTCTTAGGAGTATCATACTCAAGAAGCATGGTCCTAGCCATTTCCTGTAGCGATCTATTCTTCCTCTCAACAACTCCATTTTGTTGGGGTGTGCGAGGAGAAGAGAAATTGTGCGAATAACCCGATTTTTCACAAAAACGTTCAAAAAGATCATTTTCAAACTCTCCCCCATGATCACTACGGATGGAAACAACATGACAAGAAGCTTCGTTTTCGACTCGTTTGCAAAAGCTCGAGAAAACGTCAAGGGTGTCGCTTTTGGAAACAAGAAAGAAAGTCCAAGTATATCTAGAAAAATCATCGACGATAACAAGACAATACTTGGAGCCGCGAAGCGTTTGTGTTCTCATAGGTCCGAAGAGATCAATATGAAGAAGCTCTAGAACTCTCTTGGTACTCATGACCCCTTTGGACTTGAAAGAGGATTTGGTTTGTTTCCCTTGGGTACAAGGTTGACATTCCTCATCCTTTTCAAAATCCAATTTGGGAAGTCCTCGAACCAAGTCCTTTTTGTCTAGTTTCTTCATTTGATGCAAGTTCACATGACCCAAGCGTCGATGCCAAAGCGAAAGATCGTTTTTATCCACGACTAAGCATCTATTTAGTATGGGCTTTAAAGCATCAAGAACAATCACATATAGATTACCATTTCTAGTTCCCTTATATATGACATTATAGGACAGGGAATCTAGAAGCAAGCATTCTAAGGAAGTAAAGAGCACAAGATAACCATTATCACATAATTGGCTCACACTAATCAAGTTGTGATGTAGGCCATCAACAAGCAAAACATTTTTAATGCACAAATCATTACCTACATCACCCTCACCTATAACCTTACCCTTTTTGTTGTCCCCAAAAGTTACCGATCCTCCTTTCTTCTTCACAAATTTGTTGAAATGGCTGATTTCTCCAGTCATGTGCTTAGAGCAGCCACTATCAACAATCCATTTCTTTGTGACCTGCAAGAAAAGAGGATGTCGGAACCCAACTCAAACTTTGGGGTCCGGGGTTAGCTTGGGGACCCATTTCATATTTGGGTTGGTCCCCTTAGGCTTGTAAGGACAATAGGTAGAATAATGATCATCACATTTGCAATGCATACATACCATGGGATTTTTAGAGCCGGAAGACTCTCCATTGAGAATTGGAGTTTCCACACTCTTTTTCTTACCTTTCTTCTTCTTCTTACCTTTTGGGATACTCTCATCGTATCCTAGACCACTAGTACCAATTTGTTTGGTAGAGTGCTCTAGAACATCATTTAGAGACTTTTTACCGGAAAGAAACCTTTGCAAGGTAGATCTTAATTTAGCATTATCATCACTAAGATTTTTAATAGTAGTAGATAAACTATCAAGATCTTCTCTAGCATGCAACAGGTCGGCCTCAAGACAGAGGGCTTTAGTAAGAAGAGAATCTTTTTCAATAGTTAAGTTAGCAATTTCATTCCTGGGCAAGATAGGTCTAGAGGATAGATCATTTGTTTGAGCAAGCAATCTAGCATTTTCAGATTTAAGCATAGCAATTTCTTTTTGATAACAATGAACTTCCTCTCTCCTAGCATCATCAATGAGTTTTAGTTCAACATTTTCAGTTTTTAGAACATCTAACTCATCTAGGCAATTTTGGTTCTCGATCTTAAGACTTTCAATAGTTTTAAGATAAGCACCATTCTCAACCTCTACTCCATTGTATTTAAGTTCAAGGTCTTGAAGTTGCTCTTGCAAAGAATCTATACTATCAAGGTGTAACTTTTCATTTTCATCAAGAATGTCAATCTTGGCATATAGATCATCTATTATCTTTCCTAATCTCTTTCTTTTAGTTTTACATTTAGCAAGAGATGATTGACATTCACTAAGCATTTCAATGATAGATTCTTTAGATAATTCAAGTAAAGCTTCATCACTTACATTGCTTACCTCACTTACCTCCATTACCTCTTCACTAGTAGATGCCATAAGTGCAAGATGACATTCTCCATCCTCGGAACAAGATGAACTTGAAGTAGAAGACTCCTCCCATGCCGCATGAGCTGCATCTTTGGATCGTCTTTCCTTCTTGTCCTTCTTCTTGTACTTGGATTCTCTCTTGTATTTGTCATCCTTCTTGTGACTACCCTTATGATAGCCCTTCTTGACTTTTGGGCAATCATTCTTGTAGTGGCCCTTTTGGCCACACTCATAGCACCTAGGAGTGGAGGAGGATTGCTTTCCCTTGAAGTGTCTTCCTTTGGAGTAATTGGCTTCATGGTCATTAGCACCTTCGTCTTCGCTTGAGGAGGGGCAAGGAGACTTCATGGCAAGCTGTTGTTGCCTCATCATTTCTTCGACATGAGCTTTGAAGGCCGTGTCCTTCATCTTTCTTGTCTCCTTCTCTTCCCTTTTCTCCTCTTCCTCTTGCTTGTCGAGCCTTAGTTCGTGAGCTTGTAGGTTACCAACCAGCTCCTCGGTTGACAACTCGCTAAGCTTGTAGACTTCTTCAATTGAAGTCACCTTCGGCTCCCATCTCTTTGGAAGAGACCTCAAGATCTTGGCGTTGATGGTGCCTCGATCCATGACACTCCCAAGGGCTGCAAGGCTGTTGAGGATGACGTTGAGCCTTGTGTACATGTCCGCAACCCTTTCATTCTTCCCCATCTTGAAATTTTCAAGTAGGCCTCCGAGCATGTAGATCTTGGCCTCCTTGACCTGCTCCGTCCCTTCATAGGTGACACATAACTTGTGCCAAATCTCATGAGCGGTGTCCCATGAAGAGATGCGGTTGAATTCCGATGGAGAGAGGGCAGCGTAGATGATGCTAATGGCTTTAGCATTTAGTTGAGCACGCTTCATCTCTTCGTCCGTCCATGTTGTGATGTTCCCCTTCGGCTCGTCGTACTTGAGGTGGACTATCTTCCACATCTCGTAGCTAACTCCTTGGATGTAGAACTGCATCCTTCTCTTCCAATATAGGAAGTTGGTGCCGTCGAAGACCGGGGGTCTTGTGGAGTAGCTTCCCTCAAGGTTGAGTGAACCGAGAGCCGAATCGCCCATCTTCTCCTACTTGTTGAAGTAGCTTGGAGAAGACCCGCTCTGATACCACTTGTTGGATCAATGGGCTCTAGAAGCGGGGGGGTTGAATAGAGCTTCACAAACTTCACAAGATAGATTAAACCACCAAATTATATTACGAGTGTAATTTGAAGCAAAACAGTAATTTGATGTCCTAAGCTAGCATTCATAGCAAGGGTAAGAGATATGGATAAACATGCACTTGGACAGGTGGTTTAGAGTGGTTCCTCGTCCTAAACTTAGGATCAAGTCAGTCCACTACCTAGAGTTGGTTAGGCTCTAGGATTTGTAACTTGAGGCTCTTATATTTCTCACAAAAATAAGATTACAAGCTACAACAACCAACCATCCAAGGTCTTATATAACAAGCCAAGATCTTCTACCTCACCAAGGACTTACCCACCAAGCAAGTAGTCTTCCGCCTTCTCTAAAGGACTTACCCACTCTTGCTCTGGTCTTCGGCCTTGAAGGAATTACCTATCTTGCTTGCCCTTCGCCTTGCACCTCTCCTTCACTCGGAGAGCTTGCTCACGTTTTCCCTCCACCAAGGGAGCTGGAGCAACGATCAATCTTCACCCTTGAAGATCAGCAACACATCTTCCCCTTCACTCGGAGAAGAACAGCAGCAACTCCTCTTTCACTCGGAGAAGTAGCTTCAAACAATCTTCATTATGGAATGGAGGTGGGAGAATGAAGATGGAGAGCTTTACAATGAACAAATGGTAGCTCTCTTACAAAGGGATCCTAACTCACTCTTACTCACGTTTTTGCATTGAAGGTAGAGAGAGAAAGGGGGCTCAAAGGTTGGAAACCACTCAACTAAGGATAGAACCAAGCATATGTGAATGAGCAACCTTGGAATGAAGTCCAAGAGGTCCTATTTATAGTTGAGGGTGTCCCTTTGAGGTTGGGTGAGTTAAGTGGCACAAACTAGCCGTTTTACAACTTGCAACGGATCTATTTTGAGTCCCACCAACTCCTCCAATGGTTGGAAATGCTTTTTCTGCATTCCAGTACAGTTCGATCGGCCGAGTTTCAATAAAGGCAACTCGGCCGACACACTAGGTGACAAAACCAACAGGGAATCTGTCGGCCGAGTTTCCAGGGGGAAACTCGACCGATCAGTCATCCTTTGGTTTTGACTGACCAGTGGATCGGCCGAGTTTCCTGGCATTGAAACTCGGCCGACAGCCCAGAAAATTCCTCAATACATGGATCGGCCGAGTTTGTAATTCGGCCGACAAAATCCCTGTTAAGGGGTATTTTGGAATTTCCAAAAACTGTATAAATGATGGATTTTTGAGTTCCAATCATTTTATCCATCTTAGATACAATGCAAAACATGAATTTAAGTGATTACAAAAATTTCTCTAAGCCTCTAAGGGCTATATTACAAAGCGGGTGAAAGTCACATGTTTTGCATGTGCCGGGAGAGTAGCTTTGAGTGAATTTTGATTCTTTTCTTGTATCTAATGTCTGCAATGATCTCAATTAGAAATGTTAGATACATATGAGTGGAATGGTTAAGTCATTATCAAAATATGGGCAATATGCGACACCTAGGTCAACAGTAGGTTTACTATTCTCACCCATGCCACAAATAATTCAATAAATTCCTCCCTTGGCTTGAAGGTAGGGTACCAATCCCAGACGATAAGGTTTAACCCAAAAATCTTCCATGGTCCCCCTGTCATAGATGTATCGTAGTCTCTTTGGCAAGATAGTTGGATCACGAAGTGACCCTTTTCCATCTCGTACATGTTGAATCGGCCCGTAATCTTCCACAAGAGTTTTAGGCGATCGCGGAGCGTCATATATCACTACTACAGAAATAGCATTCAGTGTCGCTTTTCTGGGCGTCGGTTATTAAGGAAAACTGACGCCTAACATATAAGGCGTTGGTTGTTTAATAAAACCGACGTCTATATTCGAAGACTAGCCAGACACGGGTACCGCTTTGTATTAAGCATCGGTTGTTTATAAAAAACCGACGCTTAAAGTCGCCCGCGAAATCCATTTTTCAATAAAACAAATAGTGTCATTTTCAGCGTCGGTTATATACCTAGAAAACCGACGCCTATTTGCGATGAAAATTTGCGCGGAAAATGTCACTTTCAGCGTCGGTTATCCGTGTCCAACCGACGCTGAAGGTGGTTCCCGCCAAAAATTTCCATGAAAATATCGTCCAATTGGACGTTGGTTTTTTCAACCAACCGACGCTAAAGATGTTTAGGCGTCGGTTGTTGTAAACAACCGACGCTATTTGGGAACTCATAACCCCCCCGCGATCGCCCGACTCTTCCCCTTTCTTCTGTTTCATTGCTATCCTATTGCGGTGATTTTCCCTGTTGCGGCGACTTTCCGGCGCTTCTCTGCTGCTGCTGCTCTCCGGCGCTTCTCTCCGGCGCCCCATCTCCGGCGTCCTTCTTCTCCGGCGCCCTTCTTCTCTGCCGCCCCTGCTGCTGCTGCTGTCCGCTCGTCGCCGCCGGTCGTTGCCCACCGCCCCTGCTCTCCTCTAGTCGTCGCCGCCAGTAGAAGCAGCTACGGTGTTGTCGTCGTCACCTCCGCTCCCGCCGGTAGAAGCAGCTTTACTTGTGCTGTCCTCGTGCAAGGTAACCCAAAAACCTTCACCACCTTTTTTGTCATCTGCCTTGCTTTTCTCTGCCTCCGCCGACCTAGAACTCACCCAGGCAGCGCCTAAGTAGGTTCCAGGGCACGCCTAGGGTCCCAATTTTTTGGTAAACATGAAGGAGCCTATGGGCAGGTTAGGATAATAGAAATTTTGTAGGATAGGTGTGATGCAATTTGGGTTTCTTGGATAAGGAATTGTGGTGGAAATTGGTAAAATGGTAGAATGTGTTGCAACTAGAGGTTATGCTCCTACATTTTTCCAACAACAACATTCTACATAGGTGGTCCTCAGTAGAACATACATCAATTGGATATCCACCATGGATGATAGCCTTCCAACTGTGAGAAATTGTTAGTTTAGTTTATGAGTAATACATATTATTGTAAATACTAGGACCTTTTCTCAATGAACTCATAAGGTCAAAACTATAGCATAAAAAATAACTTACACATGGGAGGTTAGTTTTTGAAATTATCAAGAGATTTGGAGATATTAAAATACTACCTACTCCATAGATCATGCATCCATATATGACTCACCACAATCATCATGCTCCAATAAATGGAGAAGCAAGTATCTAGAGGAGGAATATATCACACAACTTCATACACATACTTTCCTAAAGATACTAAGACTTGTAGAGTTTGGATGACAATATCACATTCCAACACCTTCCAATCATCCATGATATATTCCCACTCATGGATGCACGTCTAGGCTGCACGTCTAGTGGATTTTTTTTTAAAAGTTATTTACTGATTGTGTTTATTTAATAATGTACTGATACATATGTGATATACCAATCTGATAGTCCATGACAGAACAAAACATAATGATGTTGACTGCAACTTTGTGTGTCATGCTATTCTTAATTAAGTGTATATTTACTTCATAATTGAATGTTTAAGTAAGTTATAGATATCTTGATGATGAACTGTAATGCACACATGTGACATGTTTGGAATGTAAATGATGAACTGTAATGCACACATGTTTAACTTATTTTATTGTTGAGTATATTGAGAATCCTAATCACCCTTCTTGCTTAATGATGAACTGTAATGCACACATGTGAATGCTTGGAATTTAAATGATGAACTTTTCCCTAAATTGCCAATCATGCTTTTAAAGACATCAATAATCACCCTAATTTGAAGAACTAGGATTTTAGGTATAAGAATGACAACACATTATTTGTTGGCCTAGAAACCCGTCCAAGATTTACTCATTAGGAGTAAATCTTGGATAGTCCCCGGTTTCAGACTGTTCTTGAACACCTAATCTCACTTAGGATGTAAGTGTATAATGTGTATTGAGTTTTTGAGAAAATTTTGGTAGAATTTCCCCGTTTGTTCTCGAAGTACATATGTACTTAGAGAACAGCGGGGAAATGCTGCCGAATTTTTCTTGAAAACCCAATACACATTATACACTTACTAGTGAGATTAGGTGTTCAAGGATGGGATAGGTGGTACACATTTATTATATATAAGAATGACATCACATGTGTTTGTTGGCATTTCCCCGTTTGTTTTCTAAGTACATATGTACTTAGAGAATAGCGGGGAAATGCTGCCTAATCTTTTCCTAATATATACTTGTTTCCTAATATATACTTGTTTTCTCTGATCATAGAATGCATAGATCATGGATGTCCATTCGTAATCGTTGCACCCCAGAGTTTATATCTGGTCTTGATTAGTTTATTAGATTTGCCGAGGAACATAGGAAAAAACTTACAGATAGGTTCTACTGTCCATGTAGGCATTGCGGTAACAACTTGAAAGTCAACACTGGTGAGGAAATCAAAAGTCATGTCATGTGCAATGGGATTGTACAAGGCTATACAGAATGGCACTGGCATGGAGAGATTTCAAAATCGAAACCAGTAGATGTCGATAGCAGTGCTTGGGTGGAAGAAGAAATTGCCTCCGATGACGTAAATGTGAACGAACCAGTTCCAGCAGACATCGTTGATGCGATGCTGGATAGTTGTAGGGTAGAGCACACCGATCCACCTCCTATCTTTACAAACATTGTGCATGATGTTGAGATACCGTTATACACAGGCTCTGCTAAGTTTACGAAGCTTAGCGCTGTGTTGAGATTGTATAAGTTGAAAGCTAACAATAGATGGAGTGACAAAAGCTTCACTTCATTGTTGACTTTGTTGAAAGAAATGCTTCCTGAAGGAAACGAGCTTCCAATCTCAACATACTAGGTAAAGAAAATGTTGTGCCCAATGGGAATGGAGGCCAAGAAGATACACGCATGCCCGAATGATTGTGTATTATTTCAAAAGGACTTTGTAGATTTGAAAGATTGTCCAAAATGTGGTGCGTCACGGTATAAATTGACGACTTCGGGGGAGTCCAAAACTGGTTCTCCTGCCAAGGTGTTGTGGTATCTACCTATAATATCACGGTTTCAACGCTTGTTTGCAAATCCGAAAGATGCGAAGAATTTGAGGTGGCATGCAGATGTTAAGAAAAATAATGATGGGATCCTACGACATGCGTCTGATTCCCCACAGTGGAAGAAGATTGATCTATTGTACCCTAAATTTGGTGAAGAAGATAGGAATCTAAGACTTGGGATTTGTACAGATGGGATGAATCCGTACGGGACATTGAACAGCCAACATTGCACTTGGCCAGTCATGCTTGTTATATAAAATCTTCCTCCCTGGATGTGTATGAAAAATAAGTACGTTATGTTGTCATTGTTGATATCGGGCCCTAAACAACCCGGAAATGATATCGATGTTTATCTTGAACCTTTGATTGATGACTTAAAGAAACTTTGGGCTGAAGGTGTGATGACCTATGATGCTTCAGCAAGAGAGACATTTCGTTTGCACGCTATGTTGTTTTGCACTATTAATGACTTTCCAGCATATGGGAATTTGTCTGGATATAGTGTCAAAGGAGCTAAAGCGTGTCCTATATGTGAAGAAAACAATGATTCAATAAGACTAAAACATGGCGGCAAGACTGTATATCTTGGTCATCGAAGGTTTCTTTCAAAATTCCATCCGTATTGTAGGAAGCGCAAAGCATTCAATGGATGGAATGATGAACGGAGTGCACCTAAACCTATACCAGGGGATGTTGTTTATGAAAGAGTAAAAGACATTGTCAATGAATTTGGTAAGAAATCACAATGTAGTATGGCCACACAGAGTGACAATTCTTCATTCAAGAAGAAGTCAATATTTTGGGATCTTCCTTATTGGAGTTCTTTGACAGTCAGGCATTGTATCGATGTAATGCAAGTTGAGAAAAATGTCTGTGATAGCATCATTGGTACTCTATTAAATATACCAGGTAAGACTAAAGATGGGATAAAATCCAGACTGGACCTACATGAAATGGGAATAAGGTCAGAATTAACAGAATTACGTGAAATGGGTAATAAAAGAACATACTTACCTCCCGCTTGTTACACGTTATCTAGAAAGGAGAAGAAAACTTTTTGTGAATGCTTGGTAAATGTTAAGGTGCCACATGGTTACTCATCCAACATCCGTAGATTGGTATCAATGAAAGATCTAAAGTTGATAGGTCTTAAATCTCATGATTGTCACACTCTAATGCAACAAATATTGCCCGTGGCAATTCGATCTATATTGCCGAAGCATGTAAGGTTTGCAATTACCAGACTTTGTTTCTTTTTCAACACTCTATGCAACAAAGATATTGACCCTGATACTCTCGATTGCAATTACCAGACTTTGTTTCTTTTTCAACACTCTATGCAACAAAGATATTGACCCTGATACTCTCGATAATTTGCAAAGAGAAGTGGTTGTTACCCTATGTCAGCTTGAGATGTATTTCCCTCCTTCGTTCTTTGATATCATGGTACATCTTGTTGTCCACTTGACTAGGGAAGTGAAAATGTTGGGACCAGTTTTCTTGCATTGGATGTATCCCTTTGAACGATACATGAGCGTTTTTAAAGGTGATGTTCGAAACCGTTATCGGCCTGAAGGGAGTATTATTGAAGGTTATGTGGCGAGAGAGGTTATGTATTTTTGCAATGACTTTCTCAGTGGTAATGACACTCCTAATAATGACAAGAATATTGAGGAGGGCAAAGGAATTTTGGGATCATGGGTGAAAGTAATCAGCCGTGAGCAGTTGGAACAAGCTCACTTGTATATTTTACACAATATGGACGAAGTGAGTGTTTATATCGAGGAACATACCAATTTCATAAAGAGAAAACATCCTCGAGCAAGTTCAATGTGGCTTGCTAGAGAGCATAATAAGACTTTTACTAAGTGGTTTGAAGATAAAGTCTTACATCAACTATCTCAAACACCAAATGATATTACAGAAACTATCAAATGCCTCGCCTTTAAACCAAAAACGAATGTTATGTCTTATGAAGGGTTTGACATTAATGGATTCACATATTACACAAAGCGCCAAGATGATAAGAGTGTCATCCAAAATAGTGGGGTCACTCTTCAAGCGTCGACTATGTACTTTGCAAGTGCAAAGGATAAGAGTCCACGTGAAGCTAAAATGTCATATTACGGTGTCATTGAGGACATTTGGGAGTTTGACTACATAGATTTCAAAATTCCGCTCTTTAAATGTAATTGGGTTGATAACACCAAAGGAGTTATAGTGGATGAATTGGGTTTCACTTTGGTGAACTTTGAAAAGATTGGCGAGAAGGGTGAACCATTCATATTGGCATCACAGGCGAAACAAATATTCTATATCGATGATCCTGCAAATGATAAATGGTCGGTTGTTCTTCATGGTAAAAGACAGTTCATTGAAGATCCTATAGATGAAGAAGAGTACTATGATAAGTATGATGACTCCAGTCCATTCTCAGTTGGGTTGCCAACTCCACAAAATATTGAAGCTAATGATGACTTATATGTGCGCGGAGATCACAATGAAGGATTGTTAATTGATAAAAGATCACAATTTTAGAGACATGTATGTTTATACAAATGCTAAATGTTTTCCTTTTTCTAGTTAATACAAATGCTAAATGTTTGCCTTTTTCTAGTTAATACAAATGCTAAATGTTTGCCTTTTTCTAGTTAATAGAAATGCTAAATGTTTTCCTTTTTAATGACATTTTCAGATGGTTGACCATGATGAGCATGATGTCCATGATGAGCATGAAGTCCATGATGAGCATGTTGTCCATGACGAGCATGGCGAGGATACTAATGTAAGTTCTAAAAACATATCCTGTATTTCTATAAAATTCATTATCTTCTAGTTATGTCATATATCCTATATTTCTATATTGGGCTAATTTAGTGTGTTTTATTTTTGTCAAATTTGAGGTTGATGCACCTGTACCCACTGAAGCACTGGAGCAACTTGATGTGCAACACCAAACACTTAACAAGAAAAGGGGCATCACTCTGTTGAAGAAGTTATTAGCGCTAAGTGGTAGTGGATCCAAATTGGTGGTGGAGTTTGATAATGGAGGAAATCCAATTGGAGTGAACCGCAATAATTTTGTGAACTATCTTGGGTGTACCACTCGGAGCCATTGTGGTGTTAAGTATGACAATTGGCATAAAGTTCCTCAAGGGAAAAAAGACTTGATATGGAAGGATTTATGCGTGAGTTATTATTATTTGCAATTCTATTTTGTAGATTACAAATTCTATTATTTGCAATTCTATTTTGGATACTAGTTAATAACATTTCTATTTTACAGAATCTGTTTGCATTGGATGAGAAGTTGCATCGTAAAAATGTGATGCAACGTGCTGGAAAGATGCTTAGGAATTATAGGACAAATCTGAACAGAGAATACATAAAAGAGGGTGATAAGAAGAAGAAGTCAGCCCTTGAACAATGGAACTTCTTGGACAAAGAAGATTGGGACAATTTTGTTGCTTCAAGAAAATCTGAAGAATTCAAGGTATTAGGCGTCACTCCCAATTTAATTAATATACATTGTATTCACCTATTCAAGATTAGCATTTAGTGCTACTAACCAAATCATTAATGTGCATACTAACTAGGCCCTTAGTGACGCACAAAAAGCAAGGCGTGCACTGAATGTGCATGACCACACTATGGGTCCAAAAGGCTATGCAAGCGTTCGCCAAAGACTACAGGCGGAGTCTGCGGCTACTCAGGAGTCTGCTCCTACTCAGGAGTCTGCCACACCCATGCTTCACCATGATATCTGGATAGCTGGCAGGCAAAACAAGAAGGGTGAAATAAAGAAGCATGTAACTGCTGAGGCGGCTGCAAAAATGGTAAAATAACACTCTTAGAGAAATCATTTGAATATTGATTATTTGTGGTGTTAACTTACCAATTTCTGTTTATGGTGATTAGCGGGAGCTGCACGAGCAGAGGAAACAAGGCACGTTCATCCCTCAGGGCACAAGGGATGAATTGACAGTTGCTCTGGGTAACCCAGAGCATCCTGGACGTGTTAGAGGTGTCGGCGCTGGTGTTGGCATCAAAGCATTCTTTGGGCCATCCCAGCGCAAACCCAGAGTGGGACTTTCTCAAGAAGAGGTAACCTATTCTTTTTTTAGAATGTTACTGCAAAATGAAATTCATTAATAAGAAGCTAATGTTTCTTTTATCCATGTATAGGAGAATAAGAGAGTTGAGGATTTAGTTGCTAAGAAGGTCAACGATGTAGTTGCTGAGAAGGTCAAGGAAGAATTGCTGCGGTGGCAGGCATCTCAGGCTTCCAATCAGCCTATGGCGACCCACTCTTCTCCTGATGCACAGACTGCGAGTAATCCTGGAGACCCATCGCCTAGCACGTCTGCTGTAAGTATTGTTTATGACATTGTAGCTAGTCTTTTCAAGATGATATGTTTTCAAGATTATATGTATATATGTATAACATTCTTTACGTAAATTTGTAGGCATTGAAGCCATGCCGCTTAAGAATAGAAGACTATGTTGTTGCAGAGGCGCAAGCTTACCCGTCCCTTCCTGGGGAAAGGTTTCACGGGACTCCAATGCCACATGGCTATGTTCGTGTGGGCCCATTACGTGTGTTACCCGATTGGAGGGAAGTTGCGTTGCCATATGCCCACCCAGATATTGATACACTTGGTGAGGCAGAAGGCGGGGTCATATTGTGGCCCAAAGCAGATGTCGTCTACACGACTGAAATTGTAAGATAAATTTACATTGATTTAGACTGTTGATGTGTATATATGATGTCAACTGATCTGAAATTATATATACAGGTTAAAAAGAAGACACCAGGAGCACCTAGGCCTCCACCTCCACTTCCCGCATTACCAACTTGGGTTCCAACTGACCTAACATACCCGTTAGGTCCTGCTTGTAGGGGAATGGCATGTTGGCTACGGGCACATAATATACATTGCCCTATAATAGTTTCTTTAGATGTAGATTATGCAGGTCGATCATACGATAGCTTTTTATTTATACAAGATATTATTGAGCTGTTTATGTATGATTGGCTGAATACATCAATGATAGAGACATGGATAAGGTGAGATCTTGTTTATACATCCATATACCTTGTGTAAGATCCGGTGATCTGGTTTCTTATATATTAATGCATACGCCTATATGTTTTGCAGCTACTTAGTCGAAGATCATTGCAAACAATTTGCATTTGATCATGTGGGATTTTTGATTCCATCATTGATTAGTTTGGTAGCTAAAGACCCTGATAATGTTCAACAATACTGTATAGATGCTTTTACAATTTTTGGTCAGCAAAAGAAGACGATAATAATAGCTCCATTCAATGTCAAGTAAGTTTACTTTATTTATAATTTGGACTTAAGAAAATTCCATTTTTATTTTGCATTTTGAGTTATTAATTGTTAACTTCTTACTTCTAGCGGTAGACATTGGGAGTTACTAGTTATTGTCCCCGGGACATTCACTGTTTATTATCTAGATCCTGCGGGGAGTACATTGAACACTAAAATTGAACACATAATGAGAATGCCATTATTCTGGTGAGAAATATTTCATTTTTATATCCGTTAACATCTTTTATTACATTACTATTTACTTATGCAATTTATTGTGTTATATTAACATGTAGGGGTTTAGATGCATTCAAAAAGGCTGGAGGAACGGTCCCAAGGAAAAAGAACCAGCCAATAAATTGGCAGAACGTACAAGTAAGTTCCCGACTCGAATATATATATTATTGATGTGAATTGTGCTTAGTTGTATTATTTTGTATGTTTCAATTTATAGTGTGCTACACAAGACAATGGCTGGGCATGCACATACTATGTGATGCGATTTATGCAGATGATTATCAAATATGCCGCATTGGACATCGATACCATACATGAGGTATTATATATAGTCTCATTAGTTAGTATGAAATATATCAATCTTATCTTATTTTTATATTATTACTTATATATACATCATTCTCTTTGTAGGTGTTTAAAACTGACAACACTACAGGTAAACGCTTAAAAAATATACATGCTCCATATACGATGGAAGCATTAAATGAAGTAAGAGAAGAATGGGCAAAAGCCATACAAGCAGTGGCAACTGTAAGATATAATTGGGATGTTGATAGCGATAATGAATGATACTATGTAAATGAATATTTCTGAATGTTAATACATGTATTTGAATGTTTCTATATGTGTGAATGTGAGAATTGAATTGATGTCTGAATGTATGTACTTGTGTAGAATTTTGCTTGTGACTTTTGCAGGTTTGCGGCCTGTTTGTAGGCTGATATCAATGGATGTCGTAAACCTGCAGTTCAGTTTTCTGAACTGCAGGTTCTCATCCTGCTGACCAGCCACAGCAGGCCTGCAAACTGATATGAAAAAAAAAAAATAGGCGTCGGTTATTTATAGAAAACCGTCAGCAAAGACATACAACGTCAGTTATGTGATAAAACCGCCGCCTAATAGTACAAACAACCCGACCGTGCAGGATAGCATGACCGTGGTGTAAATGGCATCGGTTATTCATATAAAACTGACGCCTATAGTACTAACACGACTGTGCAGGGAAGCACGGCCGTGTCGTCTTGAAGTACAGGCGTCGGTGGTTTAGTATATAACCGATGCCAAAAGTGTTCGCGCCACAGAAAATGGCGTCATCTAGGGCACTTTATGTGTCGGTTATCTACTAAAACACCGACGCTATATTCTATATAGGCGTCGGTTGTGTAGTAAATAACTGACGCACAAAGTGCCCTAGATGACGCCATTTTCTGTGGCGGGAACACTTTTGGCGGCGGTTATTTACTAAACAACCGACGCCTATAGGACAAATAGGCGTCGGTTAAAAAACCGACGCCGAAGTGTTCGACCTTTAGCGGCGCCCACATAGGCGTCGGTCGGAAACCGACGCCAAATGGGGTTAAACGACCGACGCCAAAGGCCGTTTCTGTAGTAGTGTATCCTATGTCCGCTCCTAGCAATCTCACAATGACAACATATCTCCAAGGCTTAATTAGATTGTCTTCTGCTTCAGGGATTATCGATATCGCTGGTTTACCATCTACTTCACCTAGCGTAACATCTTGGACCGATAGCTTCTCCACATATAGGCTTTCAATGAAGATATCATTCCTTCCTGGGATTTGGCTTCCAGATACAGCGCCATTGTACGAAGTCTGTTGTATTTGTGCCTCGGTTTGATGAATAACTTGCCGACTTTGCTGTTCCGTTCCATGCTGGGGTCTCATTGTCGTCAGATCTAGGTTCTGGCCACCATCCTCATTTCCTACCTGGTTCGTATGGGCTTTGCCTCTGCCACCAACCGTATGTTGATCTGCTTGTGCTCCTTTCAACCCTGAGAAGTTGAATTGAAAGCCTAGTTCCGGGATAGTGAACCCCTCCCCATTCTGTTGGGTTAGAAGATTGGTGCTTCGATGTGCTACGTATCCGATCTTCTCCCTGGTGCCCTCATCTACTTTCTCCCCATCGAATCCGCCCCTATCCACCTCAGATTCAGTGTTTCCTTCAGCTCCACCGCCGCCATCGCCAGAGCCCCTTCGTCCCCTAGTTTTCGTCATCGAGGTTGATTGAATGAATTCAAAAGTATGCCCACCTTTTTCCTTCAAATCCAACTACGAGGTTGATGTGATGGCTTAATTGTACGTGGATTGGATCGTTCGTCTACATGTTGTTCCTAAGGTGATAGAATCAGATAATGACCCGGACTTTACCTCTAATTTCTGGAGTCAGATTCAAGAAGAAATTAGAATTGAATTACATTTCAGTACAACTTATCATCCACAAATAGATAGTCATTCTTAAATAATTGTCCAAATTCTAGAAGATTTTCTTCGTGCTTGTGTTATGGACCGGGGAAGTACATGGGCTAAGTATCTTCCATTGGTTGAGTTTTCTTACAACAATAGCTACCATGATAGTATTGGTATGCCACCTTATGAAGATCTGTATGGAAGACCTTATCATTCTCCGTTACACTGGGATGATGTGGGATAACATACTTTTGTGAAGAAAAATGATATGAAAATGATGATAGAGAAGTTTCACTTGATTAGGAAGCATATAATGGCTGCAAAAGAACTGTAGAAGTTGTATCCATACAAGAAGATGTCTGATTTGAGTTTCTTAGTGAATGATGATGCTTTCTTAAAGATCAAGCCTATACATTCCATCACATGATCTAAGTTAAACCATGCTCAGTCCCCAATATGTTGGACCATTTGAAATCTTGGATAAGGTTGTAGATTGTGAATAATATTTAGCTCTTCCTCGTATCTATGACAAGATACATAATGTGTTCCATGTATCTCTGCTAAGGAAGTATGTGAAAGACCCTTCTCATGTAAATAGAACCTTTGGATATTATGGAGAATTAGATATATGTAGAGTTACCTATGAAAGATTCTTGACTCCCAATTTAAGCAGTTAAAGAGCAAGGAGATGGAACTAGTAAAAGTGTTATGGCAGTTTCATGGTTTGGAAGAAACCACTTGGAATCTTAGAGTTGAGATGTTGCGTACTCACCCTTCTCTAATTGTTTTAGATTTTGGGGACAAAATCCTTTTTAACAGGTGGAGTTCTATAACGAACTGAAATCTATGTATAAACTTAGTTTAGACTTTTTCCTAACATTTTCTATTCATTCATGTCCTTTATGTGTTGTATGTTGAATTAGTGGAAATTATAAAGGTTTCATGAACAGTTTTTTGCTATTAATACCAATGAAAGGGTTTATGCACAAATACCTCAATGAAAGTTCATAAAAGAGATCAAATGTGCAAAATATCTACTTAATAAGGATAAAGATAAAATAAATCATACTAGAAGTTTCTATGGCCTTTTGGAACAAGAAAAAGAAAAGAAAATCCTAAAATAATGAAAATGTGACATTAAATTAATTAATTTGTCAAAGATAGGAAATATGAGTAAATTCCCTAAACTTCATTAAAAGGGAACTCAAAAGATAATTCTAAGTCCAAATTCATTTTCTCTGAGTTAAAGTTTAATTAAGAAAAAAATTTCATAATTTTTGGGAAATTAGTAATTATAATCACATTAATTGAATGAGGAAAATAGAAGATATATCAAAAATATAAAATAAAACAATTAGTTACTCTTAAATTAATAAGTGATGCCAAATTCATGATCTACACATTAAAATATGCATTTGGGTTAATTTTCATTTAATTTGGAGAATCTTTGATGAAAAGGTGAAGTTAGGAGAGGGAAAGTGTGTAGAACCTTACAAATATGAAATAAATGTACAAACAACTTCAACATGTAAATGTAATGGTAAATTCGTATCCAAAATACTAAACTTGACTTGTGGGTGAAGTTTCATCAAATTTGGAGAATATTAAGAGTCATTAATGCATGAGGAAAGAGAAATTAAGATTTGTCAATTTAATGAATGAAACACCTTCATAAGGGAAATCTAACTTCATATTCAAATTTCACACACTCAAATTATCTTAGTGTCAAATTTCAATTAAATTGGGATTTGTTTGCACCCTCAAACGAAGAGAGAGAAAAAGAGAAACTAATGCATACACACTATACTCCAAATCAAATTAGGATCCCATTTACTGTGTCATGTGTAGTATTTTTTACTACTTTTTTATTTTTTCTCACTCGCTGATTTGAACCATTGGCTTCATGATCCAATGGTTCAAGCTCATTGTCTAGTTTGAGTTCTAAAAGGAAATCGACTCAATTCTAATATGATCTTCGGTTTAAAATTTCTCACTCCATGATCTACCTTAGCCTAAGATTTTTGTTTCATTGTGTTCTAAAAATGATCGCACATCCATACATACCTAACTCTAATCCCATTGTTGTGTATTTAGGAAACACCTATTTCTTGGGATCCTAGGTATCTCGGTCACCTTTGGAAAACCCTAGATACACGCCCATACCTATAAATAGGACTACCCTATGCTTGGTCTCCTCTTACCCAACTCTCCTCTCCTCTTGATTTTCTCGCTGCTTGCGTGTGAGGACATCAGGGACCTTAGATCAAACCTTAGTTTAAGGCAGCTAGAGATCATTCCTCGCTTCATCTTGGGCCAATTTTTTTTGCATCAACAGGTTAGTGCTAATCTTTTCCTTATTTGAGTGTATTTACTTTCTCAATTCATCCCCTCATGTAGTTTTCCCCAACTCTCAATTGAACTTCTACTTGTGCAGTGTCCATTATGCGAGTCAAGGGAAAGGGATGATTCCCCATTGTGAATTGACATGTTTGTCCTTCCTAGTTTCTCTTTTCTCTATTTTGTCGCCCGGGGTCACAATTGTCTTTATGTTGTGTTTTCTTTATTTGGAGCGATTCAATGTTTCTCATTTAAACCGTGACATGTCCGGCCCTGATTGGTCCAAGTCAACAGGTTGGACCCACTTCTTTATCCTTTTCTCCTAAATTTCTTCACTGACGTGGAATTTTTTCATTTTTTTATTATCGGTCTGATTTATAATTTTTTTTCTCTGATTATCCAAAATTAACAAATAAATATGCTTTGGGATTGAAAAAATGTGTTCTTTCAAATAAAAATACTTTCAAAGCATGACTTCCTTGATTTTGACAAGGATTATTTTAGATAATGAATTTAATGCATAAAATCAATAAAATCACAACTTCAACATATTAACTCAAAAAATTAGCAAAAAAAATATGTTATCTTGACTAGAAAAGCCTAATAAGTTGTTTGGTGAGGTTTTTAGAGCCAATATATGAGCTTTGCTAAAAACATCTTGAATTAGGGTTTCAATACACTTATATGAATTTCACAACCCTAATGCATGTGAATAACTTGAAATAGGAAAAGATTGAACTTACATCATCTAAAAGCGGTGAAAGTTAATAATTGAAATCAATAAGAGTGGTATGTGCATTCATAAACCCTAAGTTGGGATATTTGCAAACTGAACACTAATTTCCCAAATGAGGCATTATATGAACCCTAATCTCTTTATTCAAATTTCTTTTATTATTTTTTCTTCAAAATTAATATTGAAATTTTATTTATTGGGTCTTGTACCCCACTGCCATGTTTTAATTATTTGATGCTTGTACTTGCCATAGTTTCTCTTTAGCATGTTGATTTTATTAGACTATTTAGCTGATGTAGTGGTACTTTTATACAACCACCCATAGATAGGGCATGTATTATTTTGCCCTGGGGAATGTGTAATTCTCCCCCATATAAAAATATTTATAAGTGACTGGAATGTGTTATTCTCCCTCACCTATTGGTTGGGGTTAGGTCCTTAATCCTACTTAGTTAAGGTAGTCAATATTAATATTTCTTGCAAATATTTTACTATTTTTCTTGTTATGGA
Organism: Alisma plantago-aquatica; assembly: GCA_963693085.1. Taxonomy (NCBI): domain Eukaryota; kingdom Viridiplantae; phylum Streptophyta; class Magnoliopsida; order Alismatales; family Alismataceae; genus Alisma; species Alisma plantago-aquatica. The sequence continues at coordinate 122,896,637 of OY856415.1, read as the reverse complement.
AAACATCTATTTGATTATGCCTCATACTCTTCACCATATTCATCTTAGATGAAATTTTAGCCTTTATTTCCATGTTATTTGTTTTTCTTTTATCCTTATTCACTTTTTGACACATACCTTGCTTTTCTTTCTCTTGCTGGTGATTTCCCAACCACCCAAGGTTTGAATAAGGGGTTGAACAAGGTCAAGGAGATCAGAACACGGAGTATACACCAGTCTTGCTTCAAGGATGTCTAGGTTTCTATTTCTAGATCCTATTAGTTTTCTTAATAGTTTTTCTTTCATAAAACTAATTTAATGAATTGAGTTCAAAAGCAATGCAATAACTTAGTTTCCTTTCAGCGATTAATGACATTTTACATGTATCTAAATCATGCTTATTTAATTAGAATATTATACATGCATCCCTCAAGGCCTATTTTTTTTTTAAAAAGGTGGATGTTTTGTCTTTCCTTTAAATTTTAGTAAGGAGGTGATCTTGCCTCTTTAAAGAGGGCCATCTCCATGATCATCTACGTCTCAAGATCTGACAAGTATCACCTTCATGCATCATCTAGAATCCCCCATGTATCTCTCTTTCATCTTCCCCAACCACGATGTGCAACTACACAAAAGATCCTAAGATTGCTCCTCCATCAAGAAGAGTTGTTCGTCAAGCATCCAACTATCGTCCTTGTTGTCATCAATCCAGGTCCAACCGCACCAAGAAGTAGAAGTTCCCTCCAATATCAACAATCCTATGGTGATCATTTTTGTGATTGAAGTTATATCCACCATGTAATAGATGTCTCTATCTACTATGTGTGTCAAAATGTAAAGATATTTTGATCTTTAATCTCTAAGATCTATCTCTACCTTTGAAATCCATGCATTGAGATGAGGCACATGTCTTTTGGCATTTTGACATCCATTTTGAATGAATCAACAAGTCAAATTTCTAGAAAACAGTCATAAGGTTACACTGCATGTAAGTTAGTTACACAATGTGTAACTCCATTAGCAACGAATTTCTCTATCACCACTATGTGAAAATGAGTTACAAGTCATGTAAAAAAACTGATATGGTGTGTCATTACCCAACACGGCATGCCTCCAATAGTCGGTTTTACGTTTTCAACAATCAACATGATGTATCATTGTCCAAACATGGGTCTCACCATCAGGGATTGCAATTCAATTGGAAGCTTGCAATGGTGATACAATGTGTTGCATATCAGAAGTTTCTTAGTAAGAAATGATTAATCTTTATTGGTTGTTGAATCAAATCTATTCTTTACCCTAGTCCACACCCCCAAATTTTTTGACCTAAGGGCCAGAAAGATCTCCTTTTTAGATCACACAAAGATCCATTTACTTTCGTGTCTAAATCTTGTTATTGTATTACATACAACATAGAATCTATCATTTGTTTGTTTACTACAACTTTGTCACCAAATCAACCTTTTTGAATCATTAAGAATTCCTCACATGTGTTGTCTAGTTTACCCCTAGGAACAAAATCATCCTCTCTCATGATTGACTATTCATCCATTTTAAGCACAAACTGAAGCTTTCATAGGAAGGTGGTTCAGTTCTCTCAAGCCTATTCAGCAGCCCAACACAAAACCTCTCTGTTATCTAGAAAGTCCTTCTCTAGTTGTTTCTTCCCTCTCAACCCCATGTCCCTTAATGTCAAAGGGGAGTTTCGTGTTGTCTTTGTTCACCCCAACCACTGCATGGGAGAGTATAGGAGATTATAAAAGGAGGATGGGACTAAGAGTTGAAGTGAAGAGATTAGATCTTAGAAGAGGAAAGAGGAAGAGATCATTGTCTACATATGGACTTTTATGTACTAACATGTTGTCTTGATCTGATTATCTAGTTAAAGGCCAATGACCATTCTTTCCATTCAGATTCTAAGTTTCCAAGTATTACTCTATCATCTCATATCAACTAGATGCCATTGATGTTGTCAAGAATGGCTATTGAATAACCACACATACTATATGTGGAAGCATCAACTCACATATATAAAGCAATATGGGAAAGCATCACATGTCTGATATACTAGGCATTCAAATAACCAATGCATATGAGTTCAATAACAAAGTCTAACATAAATAAACTAAATGTTTGTAAATGACAATCCCAAAATGAATTGGAAAGTAAACAAATGAAATGAAAAACTCCAAAGTTGGATGGATCGCCTAAGATGATGATCCACCAGTGAAAGATATCTCACGAGTCTGCAAGTCCTCAAGATAATCCTCAAACAGCTGCTCACTATCGACAATGGCATGTATCCAACCATGCATAAAAAAGGAGAACATAGTAAATAGATAAGTTGAAAGAAATGTACTAAATAGGAATAATGTGTACAAAAGATTAATAGATCTACTGACGGAGATTAACCAAATTTTAATTCACATTTTAACTTAGTGACCATCAATATATAATAAGTCCTCCTTTGTGACTTGAAAGTCTCCTTTATGGTGAAACACACCCTCTATTGGCACAACATGCCCTTTATTGACAGTAAAGTGTGCTCTATGGTGCACACACCCTTTGCTGGCACTATATTCCCTCTATGACCACACAATATCCTATGAATCGTCCTCAGACTCTTTGGTGAAGACTTATTCTATGTGTATAGTTAATGTTCATATGTCATTTTCTATCTATGTTCTTTGTTTCTTATTTCTGAATCCAAATCTATTATCTCTAAATCTATATCTCTATATTGAACATAATCTAGATTTATATCTTAAATATGTATCTATATTATCTAATTATAAATTGACTCAAAATTGGATATATGCATACAATATATATTTACTCCTATATTGAATATTCTAAATTTCATGATCTAAAGTATCACAACTGATATCTTGCAATAAGTCTAATATTACAAAATATGAATAACCGTATGGAATAGAATATTCTAAATCTTTATAGTTTAGACAACATGTTTAAGTATTAATGAGATTTATAGGGCATGGCCCATTTTCCTGTAGCAAGCCAAAATCCTATCCACGACATCCCTCTATAAACTAGCCTAACTCTCTCGTGAAAACTCAAAGGTTTTATCAAATTACTTATCCTTTCTTTTGGTCAAAATTTTTAGAGTCATAAGATTTTCTCTTTCTTAGTTTTCTCTTACATGCAATTAGGTTTGTGTAATATTAAAGTGTACAAAGTTAGGTTATCAATATGTCGTTCTGGATGTAGCTTTGATATTCATAAATATATTAAGATCCTTGGATTAGGTCTATTAGAAATAATGGAAAGGATTTACTCATATACTATTGATCCAATTCCTAGTTCATAAGTGTAATTAGTATATTATTAGTACATAATTTCTATAAACTTAGGGTTATACAAATAAAAGTCTTCTACTGCCTCAAAATTATGATTACTACTTACTAATTAAGGGTTAGGGTGATTAGATCTATAAGTGTGGTTATTAGATCTAATTGGAATATTAGGGACACCAGGATATGACTAATAGCATTAGTTAATTAATTTTCATAATGAGGATATAACTAATGAGAAATTGCTTAATTCTTTGATCATTTGGGATAGAACAAGGTCAGTTAAGGACTCCAATAGGATCATGAAAAATGTAATGAATTTGGATTTTATTTTGAGAATTTTCATATGGAGGCAATATTTCTAGATGTTCCCTAAGTTTTAAATCAATAAAAGCCAATCAAACCACATGTACTTAATATGGGAAATTAGGATAATAAAAAATAGTGATATGAGGCTCGCACCTCCATCAAGAGCTTGGAATGCACATCAACGACAAAACAACAACTCCCATGTTGATATCTCCACCCATTCTCTAACAATAGAAGGAAGATCAGAGAAGAGGGAGCACATGGTTGTCTTTGTATCAGCATGACGATCTCAGGGACCCCTAACTTGAGGTCAAGCAACAATTGAAGACAAAATTGGGTCTCTTCACAAAACACAATATTAGGGGAAAACATGGTAGCTAATCTAGTATCAGAAGAGAAGAACAAAGGAACTCATTCCCCTTTCAAATGTCCAGAAGTTCTTACAAGATCAATGTGGACTTTGATGCAACACCTCGAGGCCAAAACAAAGAAGACGGATTGGCTGTCAACAAATAGACAACAGGTGCATGAAAGAAAGAAATAAAAGCAGTTACAATATAACACATTGTGGGTCGATCCAGGAGTAATTGGAGATGCTCTGATGACTTAGTTTGAAGATCTCTTGGCACTTACCATGACCCAAGAATATCTAGATGTTCACAACAATGATCTCAAAACTGACCTAGCCACCCACCTATCTGGGTTCCACCTTGGCAAAGCTCTCCCACAAAAGGGTATGTGGTTCAATTTGTAATGCCCCTGAGAAGGTGCCTTACTAAAGAATATGATATTGGGGGAGCTACTAGGGAGAAAAGCTCTGAGAACTGGATGTTGGAAAATAAAGTAGGTCCAGGATTTATGGGAGTGAAGAAGGTCACTTGATGGGAAAATAGGAACCCAATGGGTTTCTTGAAGCTTTTCCAATACCCAAAAATTAAGGAAGCTTCACGAAATCATTAACATTTGGAGCAGAGGCACGACGCCAAGGTGAAATTGGGGATTTCATGTGGGGTGACAAGTAAAGTTATTGCATAAGCTTATATAGTGCATATTTCTCTCTTGCAGCCAATGGAGTAATCCATTTTCAAAGTGAGCAAGGAACTCATGAGATAATCACAATTGATTGCTAGCATGAGTCATGTTCAAAGCAACTAGAGGTTGAAGAAGCTTGCGGGCTGCTGTGATTAAATTGGCATCCCACATACGCATCCAATGATCCAGGAAAATCCCCATTAAAAGAAAATTTGTGAAAAAGCTAAGAAAAGATGGGAAAATCTATATCTTTACCATTATCTATGGAAAATATTTGACCCATCAAACCAATCCCAAACAATCTCAAATGTTTACCACATGTCTTATACTAGTGTAGAGTAATATGGAAGCATTAGTTTTCAGTTGAGTGAATGTGTTAATTAGTATACTTAAAATAAGATAAAGCCTAAGTAATACAAAACTAAATATGTAAAAAGGATTTGAACTTAATATTTTAGATTTAATCTTATTTACATATCTTCTCTTAGTGGAAAATATTTGAATGTGTGATAATAATCACAATTATTTAAAATTTATCCTTTCTAAGGTGTCACCATAAACAATACGATATTAGGATATTTGCAAGAAAAACTTGGTAATTGAGGCTTCTACCATCATCTCCACTTAAGAAAATTTTGTATTGGAAATTTTAGGGGTTAAAGAGCTCTGAGTGCTTGTATATCATATAATCTTCAAATTCTCACATAACGTCTTCTAGGTTGTGATTTTTCCAAAGAACTTTCACTAGGACGATGTCCTTGATCTTTAATTTCTTTCTCAGAGTATCAAGGATCCTCGACCGAATCTATCCATAAGATAGATATTTCTTGATCACAAAAGATTCAAGAGAAGAATGTGGGAATTATCCTATACATACTTCCTCATCTCTTATGCATCGAAGGCATTATGGATTTGCTCATAATAAGGAGGAAAAGATAACATGTAGACACTCTAACCTACTCTATTAAGAATATCAAAATGAATGACATATATGGTACTGAGTGTGCCTTTCACTTTGGATCTAGATATAGACTTTATAGGCTTGACTTTTAGGACCACAAAATTCCCTATAAGGAACTCTCTATCAAATCTGTGTGCATCTGCATACTTTTTCAGTCTATCTTAATTTGCCTTCATTCTCTTCCTGATGAGTGCTACCTGATCTGTATATAGCTATAACTCTTCACTCCTTGTCAAGATTATCTCACCAATCTCATGCTAGATCAAAAGTGACTTGCATGGCCTCCCATAGAGGGCCTCATAAGGTGCTATGCCTATACTCACATGAAAACTATTATTATAGGAAAATTCTACAAGAGGAAGATACTTCACCAATGAACCACCCCAGTCCAGAATGCAATATTTGAACATGCCTCAACGGTCTACGTAGTCCTCTCTGACTGACCATCAATCTAAAAATGATAGACATTACTAAGGTGAAGCTTCGCACCCAACTCTTCCTAAACTTGTTTCTACAGTTTTCAAGTGAACTTTGGATCTCTTTCATATACAATGGAGGTAGGGACTCCATGCAGGTGTACAATATGTTGGATATAAAGTTAGACATATATGAAACTATAGCATTAGTTTTAAAATCCAAAAAATGAACTATCTTGGTCAATCGATCCATAAATACCCAAACTTAATCAAAGCCCTTCTGATCCTTTAGTAAGCCTGTGATAAAATCCATGGTTATCTTGCCCCATTTCCATTCAATAATGTCCAACAGTTGCTTCAAACCTCTAGGTCACTAATGCTCCACTTTCATTTGTTGACAAGTGAGGCATTTATATAAAAACACTACTATATCTCTCTTCATGCATCACACAAGAAGGATCTCTTCAAATCCTAATACATCATTGTAGAAATTTGATGAATACTACACTTTGTTCGATGTGCCTCGAATAAAATATTCTATTGTAACTCACTTGTAGGCACCCATAACCCATTCTTCATCAAAATCTCACCATATTTTCCTTTGGATAGATTAGCATCATTCTTCTATATTCATCCTAGAATAAAAGGAAGATCATGACAATCTTGTTGGGTTTTTAGTATTGTAGAAGTCCAATCTGGCTAAATTGTGAGATGTGTCATCTTTAGCTCTATCTATTTAAGTTGTGGTCTCCATTGTATTAATCTCTACATCATCTTCCATTCTTCAATAATATCTTCTACATTGACCACTTCCTTCTTCCTACTCATGGCATCAACCACCACATCAGACTTGCAAGGATGATATGATATGATGAAGTTGTAGTCCTTTAAGAGCCCAACCCACCAATGTTCCATCGTGTTACGATCTTTCTGACTTGGAATATACTTGAGGCTCTTATGATCACAAAAAAATCTCAAATTGTGCATTGTACATGTAATGCCTCTAGATCTTCAAGGCATACACAATAGTTACCAGCTCCAAATCATGAATGGGATATTTTTTTTCATGTGGTTTGAGCTGCCTAGATGCTTAAGCTATAACTCCATCCTTCTGTTGTAAAACACAACCCAAACCTAACTTTGAAGCATCATTGAAGATAAAAAAAACTCATTTCCTAAAGGAAGAAGAAGCACATGTTTTGAAGTGAGTCTCCTTTTCAAGGTCTAAAAACTCTACTCAAACTTATCACTCAACATGAACTTTATTTCTTTTTGTGTGAGTGTAGTTAGAGGCTTTGCTATAATAGAGAAGTTTTTTAGATAATGCCTATAATAATCAAATAACTCCAAAAAGCTTTTGATATCTGACAGAGTAGTAGGTCTAAACCAATTCATCAAGGACTCAACCTTTGTTGGATCAACAAAAATATGACCATTAGAAATTATATGTCTAAGAAACACAACTTTAAAAGTCTATAATTCTCATTGAGGAAGCTTCCCATACAACTAATGTTGTTGAAGTGTCTCAAGGGTGATGCGAAGATGTTCCTCATGTAACTAGTCATTATTAGAATATATGAGAATATCATCTGTAGAGAAAATAATGAAAAAGTCCATATACTTGTAAAAGATATGATTCATCAAGTCCGTGAAGATGGTAGGGGCATTTTTGTGGCCAAAAGACATAACAAGAAACTCAAAGTGCACATGTATGGTACAAAAGGATGTCCTCTATATATGGGGGTTTTATCTTAAGTTGATGGTATCCACTATGCAAATCTATCTTTGAGAATATCTTGCCTATCTTTATCTAATCGAATAGGACATCAATTTGTGGTAGTGGCTACCTATTATTTATTGTCATCTAATTTGGCATCTGATAGTCAACACACATATCGACAGAATCATTCTTCTTTTTAACAAAAAGGACGGGTTATGCATATGGGGATGCACTAGGAGAAATCTATCCAAAGTCTAGGAGCTCTTGTATCTAATTCTGTAGTTCTACAAGTTTAGAAATCCTATATGGAGTCTTAGAAATAGGTGTGGTTCTAGGAAGGCGACCAATAAAGAATTCAAGCTTTCAATCAGGAAGTAGACCCGGCAAGGCCTCAAGAAAAAAATTAGGAAATTCACTAACTATAGGAATATCATGACCAGTGACGAGGTCTCCCCTGGTCACTTTTATCTGGGTACAGTTTGTTGGAAAAAATCCTTTCGCTGGGATGATTTTCTGATTAGGGTCTTTGTTGATACTTTTGAGTTTGTAGTTCCAGTTTTTGTTCGGAAATACAGAGTTTTCCCTTCTGAGAAGATGATCAAGATTGAGGAGGGATTCTATCAAAAAGCTTCCTCTGTGCGCGAAAAACAGGAATCCGTGCTGAAGCGTCTCCATTTATTTCCAATCTCACCTTGTAAGATGGCTTTTCTCTTGTTCCCGAGATGGTGTAACCACATACTCTTTTGTAGATGCCGTACGACCTTATTAATGTAATGCAATCTGTTTATCAAAAAAAAAACATGAGATTTCTCATCTTCAGCTATAACAAACACAATATAGTTTGACACCCTTTCTTCTTTAGATTGTCTACCTTAATTTCCAAAATAAAGAAGTATTTGTGGTTCTGCTTCCTTCCATTTATAACTAGTGGCTTCTCATTAGGATGAGATACTGACTGGATTTCTCATACAGTCAAGGAGCGCATAGTTCTCTTGGAGCCAACTAATTCCAAGATTAATATCAAAATTGGTCCAAGGGCATAAGCATAATATATGCGGGAAACACTCTCCCTTCCATGGTAATTCCAACCCTAGAAATCATGCACCCAAGTACATTAACACACCTACTAATTGTTCTTATCTTAAGATCATAATGAAGGTCCTCCAAGGTAGTTCTAGCATTGAGACTAATGTGACATATTTAAAAACATCTGATGAACTAGAATCAAATTAAACATTCACGTATAACTAGATGATATAAGCCATACCTTCAATTACCTAATTGTGATCTTCCTCTTCTACAATCATGGGAAAAAATCTCTCATGAAGTTTCTCTCTCTGGTTGTTTTGACCTTTTGTCTGATTGTTGCCAACCTAGTGATGCATCTTGGGATATTTAAACTTTATGTGGCCTTGCTCACCACAAAAATAATATACATGTTGTCAAACATTATTTTAGTTGTGTGGCGCATGTAGCCTAGGCTTGGCTCAATCTGGGCCATCCTCATTAGATCCAACAGTGGAGACTTTGTCTCCTACCTCCCGATTCTATAGGTGAGCTGTCATAGATTGGATCCTCTCATCCTTGTCAATCTGTGGGGCACTTTCAGATTTCCCTAAGAAAATAAATGGTTGCAGTTTCTTAAGATCTGATTAGTGAGTCTAGGATTAGTGGGATGAGGTGGCATAAAAATATGAATGACTACTTACTCCTCACTCCTTCTCCACTTGAAACAATAGTATCAATCCTAGACTGTAGAGGTGAGATAAGGTCATATTGTGAGGCTCCAAGTGGGGCGAGAACAACCCTAAAGCCTAATATTTCCTTCCATATCCTTAGGTTTGTAGGAGATGACCCCGAGCAGCCTATCTAACCCTATTTTATGTAGGGCAGGTCAGATGTATAGTAGATGACTAGGAGTGTACGGAGGTGAAATCACCTCCTTATTAAAATATGGTAAACAAAACACCATTAGAAAGCAGCAGAATAAAAAATAACTGACAATATTCAATTTCATAAAAGGTTTACAAAAATACATCAAATTCTCCCATTAGGGTTTACATCAAGACACACAATCAGGATCTAGATAGAGGGAAGTCTAGACTACTACAATCTTGTCTCCAAGAAACATCTCCATCAACCGAGTCCAAGCCAAAAGCTAAGATCTTCCTTGTCTTATCCATCACATTGCTCAACACCTGGGTGGTTGGGAAGGCACCCAGCAAAAAGGGAAAGGGAAGAAAAGTATGTGTCATAAAACTAATCTGGGATATCAAGATAAGTACAACAAATAAAAATAGGATAGGGTTCATCATATGATTAAGATAACATGAGTATGAGGCTATATTCAAAAGAAACTTGCCATTAACAATTATATCAAAAAGGATTTGCATGTAAGATAATTATGCCTACCTAACTAAGTAGGGTTGAGGCACCTACCAGACCTCTAACCTTAGGTGAGGGGAGAATAAGACATTCCCAGTCACCTACAATATCATGGGGAGAATAAGACATTCCCCAGGGCGATTATTTACATGCCCTCTGTGGGTGGTTGTACATAAGTACCACTACTTCAAATTAAATAGAACATAAATCCACATGCTAGAAAAGTAGTCATGGCAAGAGTAGTCATAATATTCAATAAGCATGGCAATGCGGTATAAGACCCCAAAAAAGAAATTATAATCTAATTTGAGGCATAAACAACATTAGGATTCAAGAATAGAATATTTAGGGTTCATTTAAGCCTCATTAGGGAAATATAGGATTTGGCTGCAATTATCCCAACATAGGGTGTAAGGAATGCACATACCTCTCTTACCAGTATCAATTACAAACTTTCACCACTTTAATTGAGTCCAAGTTACACTTTGCCTATTTTCAATGTATTAACATGTATTAGAGTACATAGTGCACATTAATATATAGAAACCCTATTTTTTAGAGATTTTTAGCAAAATTCGGATTTAGACTCTTAAAACATCACCAATAAACTTATTAGGTTTTCCTGATCAAGAAAACATATATTTAAGTTAATTTTGGAGTTATGATGTTTAAGATGCATTTTTTTTTGGATTTTAAGCATTAAATTCGTTTTACAAAAATCATCCTTCGTCTAACCATGAAATCAGACCTTGAAAATATTTTTATTAGATAGAGATTAGTTTTCCAATTCCAAAACATATTTATTTGTCAAATTTGGATAAGTGGTTTAGAAGATATGAATTTTGCCATACTGACCAATAGGAAATTGCCACATCATCAAACCGATCGAGATAATTAAAGAGAGAGGGAGAGGGATAAAACACCATTCGAACAAGATCAGATTTGAAGTTGCATAGGTAACCAAACTATAACTTATAGAGAAGGTAAAATAGCAAGAAATCAAAACCTTAGAAGAGCATGGTAAAAAGAGATGGAAATCGTCGATTTTCAACATAAAAGCATGAGTTTTAAGCATGTACTAAGCAATATATGAGAAAGGTGTTAACCAAACTTGCCTATAGGAAGGTAATAAGGTTAAAAAAGAAAGGATTCTGAGATTATAATGTCTGGTTGCTCCAAGAGAAGTTCCTTTCTTGAGCAAAGATCACCTTCTCCACTTTAGAGGTGCAAACCCTAGCGAAAGAGCAAGGAGATGACATGTTTAAGGGTTTTAGGTGGAGTTTTACCATGTATGGTCATGGTTCCGACCTAGAAGAAGGTGTAAGGAAGACTAAAAGTGTGAAAATAGGAAAGGAATGAAGGAAACTTACTAGTTTTGGTCGAATTTACCAAGGAGGAGCTTTAGAAACCCTAATAGGGCAATTTGGAAGCCCTAGGAGCCTTCTTCACAAAGGTTGGCTCCCTCTATTGCCTTGAGGCAGCAACTTCATGGACAAATGCAGAAGAAACTATTATATAAGCTATAGGAAAGAAAAGGAGAGAAAGAGTTTTAGAATTATGAGTTTGGAAGGGGTATACATGGCTATATATAGAAAGAGGTGAAGCATGAGGAGTCTTAATGGACTTTCCATGTGTCTTTAGCCTAGGGATTGATGGCCATGCAAGAGGATAGCTCATAGAGGCTTCATGCATATCCAAAGTCAGTTCTAAGAGCCCATAGATTATTCTAGTCCATCCCCACCGTTTTGCAAGAAAGAAATTACCTCATTGTTTGATAGTTGTTAAGGATTATCATCTTTATAAAGAGGGTAATCCCTATAATGCCTTTGGAAAGAAATACCATCAAACCAAGGTGAAACTAGGTTCTCCAATGGTTTAAAATCTCTTTAATGGTAAATGAATATATAAGGATTAAAATTCAGTTGATAATTCGCAAAGAAAACCTCCCAATTGGGTAAATTGCATAAAAGTCCAGAATGTACCTAAAATTGCATAACTTGCACAAACAACATCCAAATCGAACCAAACTTCATCCACAAGTTATCTTTGATGTGTAGAATATGAATTTTCCATTATTTCCATATTTTGAATTTATAAAATCACATTATTAATTACTTATGCCTTTTATTGATTTTGTCTCTCCTAAACTTATCCTAATATTTCAAGGTTGTCCAAATTAGATGAAATTTGACATGTAGACTAATTTTGATATGTAGATTTCGAATTTTAAGTTTTCTTCCTCTTTTGAGACTTCTTTTTATGAGTTATGTCATATGGCCCATTAACTGCCCATTATCTAAATTGTTCATCCAATTAAGTTTCTTATCTTCATATTACCTCTAAAATGAGTTATGTGGCATATTTTATGTTTTCAAATCACATAAAAAGTTAGATTAAGGTTTAGAGCACTTAATGATGGTAATTTAGCTTTCACTGAGGTATTTGTGCATAAACCCTTCCATTGGTATAATTAGTGAATAAATGTTCACTAAACCACTATAAATTCCATTAATTAAATAGAAAGGCCAATAAGGATAGAAATGAAAGGAAAAGATGGGAAAGAGGGTCAAAAGACAAAATTTTAGAATTTGGTATGTTACAAGGAGCCTTTTCTATGCCAAACTAGTAGACCCTCTTGTTCTTGGAAGGGATGTGGAACTCCCTAAACCTTTTCTGGAGAAGGGAGATGCATAGATAGAAAAAACCTAAATCAACAACCTACTATGTCATGGAAGCTCCACCGTGACCCCCATATTGAAGCCAACCATCTTAGTGTCGAATATGATGACCTTGAACTTTGAAGATTGATATCCAATATAGTATTGAGGACCATGAAGTCATGTAGATGTTTGATGCCAAAATGAGGAATTGTTTATTCAATTATGGACTCTCTTCACCCAAAAAGAATAACTACATGTTTAATTGATGATTTTTAGACCTAACTATGTTCAACTATGATTAATTGTTTTTTATTAATTGAATTGGGTACTTATGAGTCCAAAAAGTCCATTTAGTAGTCGTAATGAAATCAAGTAGTCAATTGATAAGCCTTAAGGTATGTTAGGATTATAACAAGTGTTTTTCGGAATTGTAGGATCAATATTTGAGGATTATTTAAGTTCAATTCAAGGTTTATACACATATGTATAAGGTTGTTTGAAGAATTTATTTGCATGACCAAATAATGTGCTTTGAGTCTCAAACATTGTTGGAAGATACTTTAGGTTATCGTGAGCCTATGTTACAAATTTCATGATGTTTGTAGGTTCCTACAAAGATACAACTATTTGAAGATGAGTACATTAATGATATAAATTTGATTGGACTTTGCTCTTTTTATCATTTATTGTTTAGCTCTATGACAATTAGATGTCACATATAATTTTAATTGTGTGGCACCTATAGCCTGGCCTTGTGGCCTGATCTGGGTCATCCTCGTCAGATCCAACGGTGGAGACTTCGTCTCCTACCTCCCGATTCCACAGGGGAGCTTCCATAGATCGAATCCTCTCATCCTTGTAAGATCCAACGGTGGAGACTTCATCTCCTACCTCCCGATTCCACAGGGGAGCTTCCATAGATCAGCTCCTCTCATCCTAGTCAATCTCTGGGGCACTTTTAGATTTTTCTAAGATAATAAATGGTAGTGGTTTGTTGAGATCTGATCAGTGGGTCTAGGGTTAGTAGGATGAGGTGGCCTAAAGAAGAAGAATGACTACCCGCTCCTCGCTCCTTCTCCACCCAAAACACCAGTAGAAATCCTAGAGTGTAGAGGTGAGGATAAGGTCATACCGTGAGGTTATATGTGTGACAGAATAACTATTAAGCCTGAGACTTCCTATCAGATCCTTGGTTTTGTTGGAGATGGCCCGAAACAACCTATCTAACCGTATTTTCTATAGGGAAAGTCAGATGCATAGAAGATGACTTGGAGCCTTTTCCATTCCAAAACAACACATCCCTCTTGTTCCTGGAAGGGATCTGACACCCCTTGAACCTTTTCTAGAGTGGGGAGATGCACAAATAGCAAAATTCCAAATCAACAACCTACTCCACCGTGGAAGCTCCACTATGACCCCCAATTTGAAATCAACCATCTTAGCACTGAGGGAGGGTGTTTTGGGGGAGAATGAGGTGTATTGAGGAATCTCTTGGTGCTCTTTTCCATCGTTGAGGTGATCTCTGCCATTCCCTTTTACTCACTGAAGGAGTGCCCAATGGAAACACTAATGCATCAAAGGAGCATGGAACTCTATATTATGTGTGGGACTATAGAGGGTGAGTCCTCTAGAATGAACTAGTTTGATTTACCAGAAAAACCCACCGATGTGACTGCACATATGCTTATAGAGTGACCTGAGGAGGGTGGGCCGACCAATGTGGTCTAACCAATGACTGCCACATCAGACAGTGGGACTGACTGTCACAGAGCCAAAATCCCAACCCCATGAACCAAACGAATACCAAAGGCAATATGTGTAATAATGAAATGCTTAGCATACATGAATATATAACAAGATAAAATCATAATCACAATCTCAACATTCAACAAATATTATTACCAAACATTATTTATTACAAGCTTTCAATTACATGTCCAAGAGTACAATTTTACCAGTTTGCTCATGGATACTAGGGATCCAAACAAGAAGTTCTGACATTGCTCACCAATCCCATAAAATTCTAGCCATCTTTGAACCTATAAAATACGTGAAACAAGGAGGGTCAAGCACATGAGGTGCCGAGTACAGGGTTAAAAGATACATATACATAAGCTTTTCATAATTTGAAAAGATTTGTAGAAGTAAAAAACTAGAAATAAACAATTTAAGTATTTAGAAAAGTTAGATCCCATGTTTTATGCCATTTCACTCTAATTATATCATCATTTTATGCATTTATCAATATCATGTATTTGTAAGGCCTTTTCTGGACAACTTCTCACTGTAAGAGTCTCTACGGCTGCTCAAGATTACCTAACCCTTTTATCAATGATCGACCCTATCTTGATAACTCAAGTAGGACGCCCATCCTCATGTCCTTACCTCAAAGCTTTAAGCAGGTGCAGTAGGTTTGTATAATGGAGTTTCTATATTATGTTTGCAAGTTAAAAAACACGTACGAGACAAACATCGAGTACAATACTAGAGTACTGCATAGAAATATTTGAGCAAGTAAACAAGCATACATATTTATGATATTCAAGCAACAAATCCATATTCATATAATTATTAAATCTCATACCTAATTCAAAGATTCATAACTAACTCATCCTTGACCATCTAGTCATAAGCAACACCTGATTAAGCACAAGATTACATACATGCATTAGATTCTCATAATTAACCCCAATTAGATCCATTTTAGGGGTTGGGACAAGTTAGGTTCAAGTTTGATTAATTACATGTTTGGTGATCTTTTATTGATTTAGGGTCCATCATGAAGGTGTGGTTCAAGTTTCATGTCATTTCAAGGTTTCATATGGACATTACAAGATTCATGTCACTTTGGTACCTTTCATGGTCAATGGACTCATGATAGGGCACACAAGGTTAAGAATCTTCAATTCAAAGGGTCCAAGCATGGAAATTTTGATTTAGATTAGTAAGATTTTGACACAAGAATCATATTCAAAATAGGTGGATGCTTTTAAGTCTTGACATCAAAATATTTTACATTGTCGACATGCATTCCAAAAACCAACACATAAGACTTAGGTGAGAAGGTCCCAACACATGGATAGGATGGGGTACCCTAATCAAGGGAATCTTAAATTATGAAACATATATGATTTAGGAGAGGAAAGAGAAGAGATTAAGATTTGTATCACATTTGGGCACAAGGAAGATAATCAAGTCACTTTAGGACACATTAGGTCATTATAAATGTATCTAGTGTCATAAGTACCATCATAGCATACAACGGGGTAGACCTTAGTCATTTAAGTCATAGTCATTACAAGGTTACTAATTTTAGAGATACAATAGTTTTGGATTCATAAGTTAGGTCAAAACCATCATTGGTTCAAGGTATACCCAAACATTAAGGGGTGCATTCAAGCATTAGGTGTGATAAAGACAAACATAGAAACGAGGGGAGTAGGGGCTAATATAACAATCATAGAGAGCTTCATAACTTACTTATTTCTAGGTTGGCTCAATATTAGATATCATCAAGGAGCATGACTAGAGAATTAGGACAAGGTAGTACCTTAAGGTCCAAACAAGTCATATATGCACAATAAAGGTCATTAATGAGCAATTGGGTGACTAGGACCCTGGTTAGGGGTGACTAGGACCCTAATTAGGGCCACAAGAACATAAGAGATACTGATTTTATGCTTAGGAGGGTAAATGTGCAATGAAGATCAAAAATTCATTACCAAGATGCATTAAATACATTCAATAGATTAAAGTTATCCTCTTTTAGTAAAAATAGGGAACAAGAAGTGAAATTAGAGTTTGAGACTAAGCTCATTATGTAGGTCTCATCAAATAGATAAATTGGATATATAATTTTGTATTGTTTGGCTAAGTCTAGCATTATTTACAAATTTCACAAAATTTACCTTGATATGGTTTTTTCTGGACCACTAGATCTCACATCTAGGGTCTTGGACACACTGGGTGCACCTCCAGGACCGACGCCCCTTCGCTGGTCCCCCAATTTATGGGTTGGTGCTTGTTGGGCCACATCAGAAGCCACTCACAGTCCACGTCTATTCGTCTCTCTCACATTCTCACAATCTCTATTCTCTGCTTGTGGGAACAAGGCTGAAACAGGGGATGTTGCCCCTTTACTCCCCAGATCACCGGTATCTCCCAGCATGGGAGGGGGGAGGTTCATGCCGCGTTCTCCTATTGTGGTGGTCTGGCTTTCCATTGTTGTGTGAGGAAACTCTGCCTCGGCTGGGATGACCCCCTCCTAGCACTGCCAGGCTGCCTTGTTGATTCCCTCATTACACACGATGAGAGGGAGGAGGTTGTAGGTAGCCGCCTATGCGCTTACCACCACGACACAATTGTATGGTGGTGTTTGGCCTCTGCCAATGACTCCATGGGTAGCACTCCAAAGCAAGGAGTGGTTGGCATCCAAGATGCTATCAAAAAAAAAGAAAATGGAGCAAGAGCAGGGTGTTGGCAACCAGACCTAGAAGAAGGTAGGAAAGGAAGATGGGAGAAGAAACAGGAGTAAGGGTTGAAGGGAAAGAGCAATTGTGGGAAAAGAGAGGGCATATAAAAAGAGCAAGAGGATATGGTATTGAGCTCCCATTACCTGATTTGGGGGAGGAAGCATAATAGAAGTGCCCACTGTTCGTCAATTTCTTGAAAGGGAAAGGAAAGGGGTAAAGCATGAGAGTAACACAAGGGCCACGTGCCTGATTAGGTCCCTTAAGGTCCAAAACCCAACAAACATATAAAACATGTACAAATTGAGTCAACTTTTAAATGTCCATATCTTGGGCTAGGACATTCCAATTGAGGCAATTTCTATTCCCTTTCAAAATTGAAATCTCCTCATCATGAAATATACAAGAGATCTAGGTGATCATATAAATGAGGTTGAAAATTGGATGTAAGAAGGTGATGTGTGAAATCATGATACTTAATTAAATTCTCAATTTACAATCACATATTGTGATATTGGTGATTCTATGCGATTATGTTGGAGCATCACCACACTACAATTATTGATTTCATATCCAATTGAGTAAGAAGGGTACTTGATGAGAGAGGAAAAGAACAAGATATGAGAGATAAAAGTGAGGTTTCACACCCACCACACAAGGTAATCATCTAGTAAAAACAATGAGTCATCAATGAGACTTCCTCTCCCTGACCCCTCATTAACCTATGGATACCCGACACAAGAGGAGTATGGTAAGCCAAGTGTGCAACCCATTAGTTCTAACACAAACCGTGTTAAACATATATCCTAGTTTATTCATCCCCATGAGGATTCAAACCTAAGACCTATGCCTATGTTCACTATCTGATCAACAATGAGCCACACCCTTACAAGAGGTGATCATCTAGTAATATCTTAATTAATGTACAAATCTTACAAATGCAATTAAAAATAGATCCCACGGCCAATTAATGCCTAAACAATACCCCTAGAGTTAGAAAAGTAACCCCATTATTACTTGATCATTAACCCCGTTATTACTAGATCACTAGATCAGGCTTTTGAAGAACACGATTTTCCTATTTTCAATTTATTTGACATTGCTTACTTTAGGGATCAATTGAATGGTATCATTAGAGAATGATGGAGATTAAATCTAACAAAATCATTGATGAACCTAAATATTATGTGAAAACTATTTATAGAGTTTGATCTGATTATTGCACCAATATACTTGGTCTTTTCTTATTAAATCGTGAATTATATCCTTGAAACTCATATTAATTCTACAAAATAAACTAAGCATCAGAATATATGTGATTTAAACCATAGCCTAATTTGACATACTAATTGTTAGAAAAATATTTGATATGTATTTAAGAATAGTAAAACATAGGTTTAACCAAAACCCTAACTGGACCTAAAATATCATGAATATTTATGTACCTTAATGATAAAGATAATTAATTTGTTATTAATCAGGTGATGACAATGATATGGATGGTCTAGAATAATTAGGAAATCTATTGTTTAGGTACGTGGGACTATCCTCTTTGATGGCTATCTAGTCCATTTGGACTAGAAGCTTATATTAGGTGTAATGTACTCTATTTCACCTCTTCAGCAATTTCATGTCTTATAAATTGCTTGGATCATGTACTTGTTCTGTTACTTTATATTCTATTGAATAAGATTTTGAATATTTATTTATGTCTTACAAATAATCTTAAACAAAAATATATGTCCATTATGACTGTCCAAATTATGATGATGGTGATAATGATGATGTTGATATTTGGTACAAGTGACCTCCTCAACTTAGAGGGTGGAAATTGTAAAAAATGGTGACCTCCTCCTTTGAACAGAGACATGGAGCCCAATGACCTCCCCCATCTCATTGGGGTGATGGTGCCATATATATATATAATATTTATATATATATATACACATATATATACACATATATATACATATATACTTACATACATATATACATACATACATGCATACATACATATATATATATATTTATATATATATATATATATATATATATATAGAGAGAGAGAGAGATAGAGAGAGATAGGCTAGAATACACTTAAGTGTATTCTACCCCTAATACAATAGAGTTTCTAGCCGTAGGAACTGCATCTGATCCCGGTTCCCTGCCTACACTCACAGACTGAGTAAATCGATATTTACTCAACCAGACCCCACCGCTGACTCCCATGTTAGTCTCCTCTTCACTCTCACTCACTCGCTCTATCTCCCTCTCTCTCTCGCTCTCTCATAGTTAACACGATTCCTTCACCGGCCCCCTTCCTCTATCGGCCCCTTTCCTCCTTCCTCCGACCTTCCCCCTTCGTCCTTCCTACTTTCTCCTTCCTCTGCTTGGATTACTTCTCTACAGCTGCCTCTTGGCAGCAACCGCAGCTGCTAGCAGCGAGCCGATTAGATCACCGCCCACCTCCTTCTACTTCCTCCGCCAACAACAGAAAGCCGGGTAGATCACCACCATCATTGGAGCCTAGAAGCTCACCTTCCTCCACAACAAGTTTTCTCCTTCCTCCGCCAGCCCCAAAAACCATACCTTAATTTCTACATGCTCTGTTCACCTTTCTCCCTCTTTCCACCCTCCTATATCCTCCCTCAGCTAGCAGCAAACAATCCACAATCCAACAACAGTGAGCCCACGAATCCACTCCGCCAGCACCTAGCGTTAGCAACAAGCCAAGCTTCCTGGACCAAATCTGCAACACCAACAATAAGTGATGCCAACAATTACAATACACGACCTGCAACACCCAACCATAGCAGTGCACACAACAACATCTTCAGGTAATTTATTATGTCTAGGGTGCTCTTCATTTGCTTTTGATCCCTATGCTCTGAAATTGCTTCATCTATCTTTGCTTTCCATGTGTGTGGTTGTGTAGTCATCCTTGTGGCATGGCTAATAACAAAGATAACAGTTGGACAATGTCAATGTGTTCTAATCATCTTAGTCAAGTATCAATGATGAGAAGAGGGTCTAAGTATTGCAAATGTGGTGAGTTAGTGCGTGCAAAAATAGCCAAGTCCCCAAAGAACTATGGATGTGTATTCTTTGGTTGTCCCAATTACAACAAAGAGGTATGTTGTTGTGTTTCTTACAAGAATTTATGTGGAATGTACTAAGTTGTTGTGTTTCTTACAAGAATTTATGTGGAATGTACTAAGTTGTTGTGTTTCTGATAAGAATTTCTGTAGAATGTGCTAAACTAAACCATTTGATGTTGTTTGCAGGGACTTCCATATTGTAATTTCTTTGAATGGGGCGATTCCAATTCAACTACTGAGAAGTTTGGGCATGAATGACTTGCAGGAGAATTAAAGATGGCCAACATCAAGGAACAAAAAGAAACTTCTAGATTTAGATGTTGTTTTACTGGATTGGTGGCTTCCTAGATTCTATTTGTAGTTGTGTATACCCAATCAAATTGTAAAATATAATGTGGAGGCAGGCTGTTACTAATGTTGTATGTGACACGAGCAAGGATTTCTTATTTCTTGTCATGTTTGCAACATTGTGTTAGAAAGTCTACATGGGAATTAGTGAAGCATGGGTCTACATTCTATATTAATAACTTCCATGAAGTGGTGGGAATTAGTAAAGCGTGGGTGAAGTTGTATAGTCCTGAATCTTTGTATTAGCCTGTGAATGAATGGATGAAATTGTAAATGTTTGTCCTTGAACCATTGTAATATTTTATGAATTATTCAATGAAATTACATGAGTAAATGTTGAATGAATGCATGAATGAATTTTCTCTATTCATTATACAATGTGGGTCATGGATTGAATGATCAAATCTACCTGTTTGAACCTTTGTTGACCAAGTGGCCGTATGAATTCTCTATTGTAGACTGGTTACTGATTTTAGTGGGTCAGTATGTCTCAGAATGATTAATTGACAAAGGTTAGTTATTACATTACATGATTGTTGGATTGTATTTCATTGCATTGAGTCAAATACATGCATTACCAATACACTGCTTGGAATCAATGAACTAGTTATCAAATGAATGCATATATGTAATCAAAGGTTAGGTGTATCTATGTGTGTGCCCTGGACCAATGCCTTGTGTTTTTTCTATCCCACAAGATAGACATGAATTATGGGGCTGATGTATCTTTAACAACGATATTAATAGCTTTTTTAATGGATCATTTAAAATTGGTATGGTATCTTGAAGACCTAAGAATGTATCGATTCCCTTGGATGAAATTTGAAAGCCCAACTAGATCCAGAAAGTCGTGGTGTGGCTGAAAGGATTCAATAGCTTACTTAATTCAGTTGTTGTGTGTCCAAAAATAGGCAGGACATGATAGGATCGTCAACACATTTTAGGTAATCAATTTGTGGTTTCTCATTATAGGTAATCAATTTCAAAAGGATCAGGCTATTGGAGTTAATTTGCTAGTTGCCTAGGATGCCCATGATAGGATCACTATAGGATTCAAAATAATTCCAGTTTGTTGTAATTTGTATCGAGTAGCTAGAGTTAGAAGTTTTTCCAAGCTTATGGTCTAGTTCTTAAAGCCACTTAAGAACAATCTTTGGAAAGAGTAGATGGCATCAAAGAATTGCTCAGGGTGACTACCAAAATTATCCTTCATCCATTAATAGATAAGTTGCTTACTATCTATTAAACAAACAAAAGACTTGTAACCATACCCATACCAAAGCCATACCTTTATTCGAGAAGTATCATAATCAACCAAGCAACACTTTTAAACATCTAAATAGCAAACTCCTTGTTACTTGAATATGAATCATTAACACAACTACTGCAGCTCAACAGCTGAACTTAAAAGTGCAATTGTTTCAGAATGAGCAAGCACATTTGCGGCAAAAATCATTTCATAAAGTTAAAAGCTTTCCTGATTGGACTTACCCCAATTGAGTCGAATCTTCTTTGATGGGAGTTAAGAACTGATTAGATTGTCCAAACATAGGTTTGAAACTTTAGACATCAGGCTAAACTATCATTTTTCGGTCCAGAATTACTGCAGAAATTGGTAAGTAGAGTGTATGTAGGTGAAACTGTTATCAATTTGTATCCCTTTAATTACACATACCCAGTTAATGTAGGTCAAACGCTATTGTGCCAAGAACTCATGCAGTTCAGATGGCCCACTTATTCTCAGCAGTTAATGCATAGATTGTCTTCTTCATGTCATTTTATTTTTTATTGCGTAGGTCAGAACATTCATATTGTTTAGTAGTTCTTTTTCTTCAGATTATTTAGTTAATTGGTGTGTTTCAAAGGACCCAACTTATGTCCATCCAAGTTGTTCATGATCGTTAATGCTTCAAAGTTCAATTCGTGCTCAATTTATAGATGCTACTTCAACTGAACCAATACAAGAACATCCTTCAACTGAACCAATACTAGGACAATCAAGTGTTCAGGCCTGCATTAGTTCACATATAGGTGGTAAAAAGGACAACTATTCGTTCATCAGTCAGGGCATGACTAGTGTAGTTTGAAAGGTCAGCAAGACCAACATAGGTGTGTCCAAACATAGGCATGACATACATAATTTTCTATTAAATTCCATTCACCTAGATGTGATTGAAGCTCAATTCAATTCAAACAATTCTGAATTCCCAGTTGTGAATGATGAAAATTGATGTAGTTGTAATGGAGATGGAGTTTGAAACATGCCAGGTTAACTCCTAAATTAGGAACATTTTAGGCATGTATGATTAAATCCAACAACAACAAAAATTATTAGAATGCAGCACAAATGGAGATGATCAAATGTAACTAACCACATACATTAAGAACTTGTTGATCCACAAACATGAACAAACAAGAAGTGAATTAAGTATTGACTAAACTAGTGGATAAAAAACTTGTCCATCCACATCAACTAAAATGATACATAAACCAATCCACAAACAATCTATTGAATGCATGAACTACATTTCCATGATCACAAACAAAGATCCAAATAACATTGCTAGGTACATGTTTATCAAGTACATAAAAGACTGAACATGGATCACTGAATTAGCATTGATTTTATCAAGCCACAATGCCTTGAATTAAGCTACCGCTCTGAATGTCTCTAGTACAACCCTAAATTAAGCTACAACCCTAAATTACAAGCCACTTGAATGTCCAGTCCTGTGCAACATTGAGAAGTCTCTAGTATTTATTCTTCACTGGATTCATGAATGTCTCCAAGCACACCCAAAGTTGAGCAATCTTTGGTAGCCTATCAATGAGATAGAATAATACTTGACTAAAATGATTACAAGATACTTTAAACTAGAAACAAATAATGTACATTACACTACCACATACCCCTATTTTGCATGTTCGGCTATTATGCCCTTTCCCATTGCAAGTACTACAAGTTCTTTGCTTTTTGGATTTTAACTCAGCTTGTGGTTTAAATCATTGTGATTTCCTGCTCCCTTTGCAATGAGATTTGGGCAGATCTCTAAATAGGACATCTTCTTCTTCATTATGGATTCTTGGAAGATATTGGCAACCCTGAGTTGGAATATGAGTTTGAGATGATGGTATGACTTCATCACTTGAAATGGGTTGCATATATTTTTGCATGAACACTATCTCATCATAAGATTTTTGAAATAGCTCTTGCATCATAATGTAAGTATCCTTGTAATGGGAAGCCATGCCAATCAAGTGCATTGAAGATGTACAAAGTGAATTATACCTACCTAAAGGGGTACTACAATCAACATCTACCCAAGCTTCCTCAATAGAATGACTCATATTGGTGGTTTTTGCTTGCATTGTCCAACATTTTAGCACATACAAAGTTTGTATCTTATCCACTTTAACAAAAAGCAACACTTTTAGTATATGAGCGCATAAGATGCCAGAAAATTGGAACAACTTACATTCACAAAACATTTCTTATCTATTATGGTTAATTTGTATTGTGTAGCTCTTCTTTGACATAAATGCCAGTACGTCATCACTTACACTTGAAATTTGATATTCAGATTCACAAATAACCTCCTCTATGTCATAGCATTAACTTAGCTTCATTTTCTTCTTGAAAAGTTTAAATGGCATTCTAGTGTAGATAGCCCTTCCATGTTTCTTGATGGGATACAAAGACCACATTGTTGGTTGGCCATTCTTAGATCAGTAGTCTTATTCATCCTCTTGGTTATGTCGATTCTCTACCACCTTCTCAAATTCTTGGACAAATTTAAACAAAGGTAGATGATTGTTAATGTGATGTTTAAATATTGCATTCATGCTCTCACTCCATTGTGTTGTAGACATGTTGGAAAAAAATGTGTGTCTAAAGTAAACAAGTATCCATTGCTCTCTTATATTCCACTACAAGGTTATATGTGTGTTGTCACTCAAATTATATGTGGTTATCATATTCTACCATCTTTCCTCAAACTCATTAATAGTAATGGGTTGATTAATGCAATATGGAACTCTTCAGTGAACCCTGCAATAGTCCCACAGATCACGCCGAGATGTTCACGTGCTTTTCGCATTATATGCCACTAGCAACATCAATGGATTACATTAGGAAATACAATATGAATTTCCATTTTCATTGTTGGATCTTGATCAGTTAAGATTGAATTTGGGTGTTTCCCATACATGGCTTCTAAGAATGTTTGGAAAACCCATACAAAAAAATCATCAATCTCATGACGTAATAAGGCACAACCAAATAAAATAGACTACTTGTGATGGTTCACCCCAATGAAAGGTGCAAATGGCATGTTGTACCTTTTAGTCATGTATGCCGTGTCAAAAGTCATCACATCTCCAAATGCTTGATATGCCATTCTTGATTTAGCATCAACCCAAAAGATAGTCTGTGCACATCCATCTTCATAAAATTGCACTGAGTAGTAGATTGCGGGGTTTATTGCTTGCATTTTTTTGAAATGTCCTACTGTGCATGCTACATCAACACCTATATATTTCCTCTCATGGAAACAAGTGTGTTGCTTAGATCCTTTCTTGTAAATGTGACATTGTGGATGCCTCCTTGTTGGCTAGCTATAAGTGACATTATTTGAGCACTAAAAATATTTTGATCATGCATCACATGAATTAAATCACGAACCTCTGACGACATACGGAGGTGTGAGTGGTGAAGCCTATTCTTAGATGGGCTCTTGGTTACATCATGATTATGTTCTTTTTCAAAGCTTAGTACCACCAACTTTGTATCATCTTCTAATTTCACTCGCATGCGAGCCTTGCATCCAGTTTGACTAGAAATGATATCCTTTTGTGGAGATCCCTTCTGAGCATCATCTCCTTTGTTTTTTCCTTTGTGAATTCCTTCCATAGAGCATAAAAATACCCTACTAGTGATGTTCTTTGTCTTGTCTGAAATATATTGGTTTCCTTTCCTTATACTAAAGCCACCTCGGTACACATATTTATTGTAGAACTCCTCTTCTTTATCAACACTGTCAAATAGTAGACCTACATAAGGGTCTAACTCGGATTCAACTTCAATACTCTCATCTTCCATCTTAGGTTCACTTTCATCTTCACGATATTCTCCTACTTGTATGTCTTCACCCACTTCAATGTCTCTATCTGCTTGACTATTATCATACTCCATCCAATCGATTCCAGTCATTCCATCCACGTCATGTGAAAATTCCATGTCTAGAGTAAACAGAAATTAAGAATATAGTAAGAAGAAAGGAAGATAATTTATACTAAGATCCATCATTCTAGATGCTAATATGAATTAGTGTATCTATCATTTAGTCTCAATGTAAATTCTGACATAAATATTAATCATTTTTCTAAATATGTAGAGGACATAGGAAAAATATGGAAGAAAAAGAAGAGTATCAAAAGGAAAGACTCCTACCAAATAAAACTAGTATGGGGAGGAGGAAATTTGTTAGCGGCGGCCTTGGAGCTTGCTAGTGAGAAGCTCCTTGCTGATGGTGGGTGGCTTGCTTGCTGCTGGAGTCTGGTATAACCCAACATTCTAATAGTGAGGATGTTGATTTGTGCGATGGAGGGGAGGCAGAGTAGGGAAAAAGGAGTGCTACTTGTTGTCGGCATTCAACTTGTTGGTGTTGGCATTCAAATAGATGGTGGCAGTGTTTGACTAGCTGGAGGCGGGTTCCAGTTTACTGTTGCTGGTAGAGGAAGTGGAAGGAGGTGGGCGGCGATCTAATGGGCTCATTGCTGGCAGCTACGGCTGCTGCTGAGTGGTGGCTACAGAGAAGGAATCCAGGCGGAGGAAGGAGAAACTAGGAAGGAGGAAGGGGGAAGTCAGAGGAAGGGGGGTGACAGAGGAATTGGGTTGATATAGGAACCACGTTAACTGGGAGAGAGAGGGAGAGAGAGCAAGCAAGAGAGAGAGAGAAGAGGAGACTGACACGGGAGTCAGTGGTAGGTTCTGGTCGAGTAAACGTCCATTTACTCAGCCCATGAGTGCAGGCAGGGAACCAGGATCAGATGCAGATCCTACAGCTAGAAACTCTGTTGTATTGGGGGCATCATACATTTAAGTGTATTCTATCCTTTTTTTCCCAACTAAGGCTATATTTTATTGATCTCGTTCCCTAGAATAGGAAGAAAGAAAAGTAATTGTCACTTGGACATTACAACTGAGCCAGGCAGGCTGCAGAGAAGTAGAAAAGGGACGTCTAGATCTTAATACATTCTTTTCTATGCCATCTGCAATGCCATTTTTGTTTCTAGGAATATAGTGGAGCATCTCCCTATTATTTGTTTTGAGGTCCCGATACCTTCTGAGCAGGGGTTTAAATCTGCCAACACCATCAACTCTTCCTATCAAGCATTCCATGGCCTGCTTGGAATCTGATAGAATAATGTAATTGCATATATTTTTTGAGGCACACATGAGCACTACTTGAATGATCGCATGGATATCATCTTCCAAGATGGAGTAGGTTGCAGAAGGAAGACCTGCAAAAAGAGTGTTGTATCCCATATTGTTGTAGATGAAGATACCCAGGCATGCATGACCAGAAAGCGTCTGGAAGGCAACATCTACCATAACAAGGTGTATGTGTGGTGGAATAATATGACTCTCTCGTGAATGTCTTGGAGGGTGAGTGATGGTCCAATCTTTCTGAATTGATCAGGATCATTCTTGGATGAACTTAACTCAATAGGCAAGAGGAACAACAACGTTCTCATGGATGAATATGTTTATCATATTCCAGTTGTACCAACAAGTCGGCACAATAAGGTTTGCATCTGGTGTATCACTCAATGAGGAAGATAGATAGAAGGCGATCCAATCATCCTCAAACAGATCAAAGTGTGAATTATCCACAGTGAGCTCCTTTGAGGTCTTCTTGCACTCTGGGCAGTCACAAAGGGCATGAGGAAGAGTTTCATTATCATTATTACACATGGGGCAGAGAAGATCCACTTCCATGTGTCGACGTACTCGTTCAACATTTGTAAGAAGGGCTTTGTGTTGTAAAAGTCAAAGGAGGACAAATATACATTCCAGAATCCTAGCTTTCTAGATGAGATTCCAACTGTCGGGTGTATTGCAATCAGTATCAGATTGTAGCCATTGATAAGCAGAATGGCTATCAACGGGGACGAGGTTTCCAGGGTCCACGACCATTAATCCTCACCACCAGTAGGGCATGGTGGTGGGATAGTCTCTATCATCTGCAAAGTCGAGCTTGGGAGGAAAGCTTTGATGAAGCCCCAGTCCCATTCACTATTGTTTAGGACCATAGAACATGCTTGTAGTGTGTCCAGGGAAGAAGGAATGGTCTGGGTGGGAACAATTTCCATGATTGAATGATTGTTTAACCACTTGTCTTACCACACATTAGTAGATTGGCCATTGTTGATAATTTTACCTCATAGAGGTAGGATATCATATACCCTGTTCTTGACGCAAGTCCTGGTAGGTGAGCAAGGTTTCTTCAGGAATCTGTCGTTGACAGTGTACTTTTCCTTGAGGATCTTAACCCAAAGCTTTTTGGGTTCATTTAGGAAAGACCATACATTCTTCATCATTAACGAAATGTTTTGATCCCAGATATCCTTGATACCCATGCCTCCCTTATCTTTGGATGTCTTGAGCTTTCTCCACACGAACAAAGAAGTCTTCCTGCTTCTTGAGTCTGACCAGATGAAGGTACAAACATGTCTATTGATGTCATCACATAGAGCCCGTGATATCTTCATAGTTTGCATAGAGTATGTAGGCAGTGCCTGGAGATTGCTTTTGGCTAGTGTGATGTGCCCATCCATAGAAAGGTGGCACATCACCCATCCATTGAGCCGATCTTTTACCAGTGTCGTGATGTGGTTGTGCATCTTCTTGTTTAATCTATGGTGAAGGATAGGAATCCCAAGGTATTTCCTAAGGTCGGACGTCCAAGGGAATCCTAGTTTGTCACTCACCAGCCTACGTTCAGAACTAGTAACATTGCTAGGGAAGTAGCATTTAGATTTCTCCTTAGAGGCAATTTGGCCTGAAACGTTAGAGATATCTTTAAGGATGATGTTGATACTTCGAGCCTGGATGACTGAGGCTTCTATGAAAAGCAGTATATCATCAGCAAAGTAGATGTACGACACTGCTGTTCCTCCTTGAGTGAGCATGATCAGTTTCCAGGAACCATTCCCTACTGCATTTGTGATGGCGTGGGTTAGGCATTCCATGCAAAGAATGAATAAGTGAGGACTTATAGGGTCGCCTTGGCGGACTCCAAGGGATGCTTTGAAAGGTTGCATCGGCTAACCACCACAAAGGATGGATGTTTCCCCAACAGTAATAATCTGCATAATGATGTTGATAAGTTTGTGTGGGAGCCCCTTTTTCATTAGAGTATCCTCCACAAAACTCCAACTCATTCTATCTAATTCTTTAGCAAGTACTAGCTTGATACACACCCATTTCTTCTTGGTTGTTTTTGCTTTCATTGAATGTATGATCTACTGCACAAGGAGGACATTGTCACTGATCTTGTGGCCAGGAATGAAGCTAGAACGGTGAGATGAGACCCAATCATTTAGGTATGACTTGATGTGTTCCACAATGATCTTTGATAGAAATTTGAAGCAACCATTATTTAGGGATATGGGCCTCAAGTCACTACAGGTAATAGGTGCTTTGATCTTCAGAATGAGCACTAAGTGTGAGTTTGCAGTAGCAACATCAACTACACCTGAGGAAAAGGTGTCTGTGATCATCTTAATCAGAGAGGGACCAATCTTGGCCCAATTATTCTTTATGAACTCATTATACACACCGTCGGGACCAGGCGCCTCGAACGGTGCCATCATGAACATAACATCATGAATTTCTTGAGAAATAGGAATCATTTGAATATGAGCAAGCTCCTCCTCAGTTAGATGTTTGAATACACTAGGGTACCAAGCTATATTCACAGGATTGGGATGGAAGGAACAAGACATGAGTGCTGTAAAGAAATCACAGACATGCTTGCAGAGGGCGTATGGTTCAGTGATCCATGCCCCAAAACCATCTTTTAGCTGCATAATCCTATTGTGATGAATGTGTGCCTTAACAAAGGATTGGAAGAAATTTATATTACCATCACCATGGCAAATCCAATCTACATGTGCTCTTTATTTCCAATCAATCTCCTCGCTAAGGAGGAGTTGATTGTATTTTTCCTGTAACTCAATTTCAGATAGGTTAATAGGACCAACACGATTCAGTTCATCTTGTACCTGGATGCAACTTATGCGAGCAAGAAGCCTATCCTTTTCTTTATGTTGTGCTCTCATGCAATTATGATCCCATTTTGAGGTGGGCCTTTGGAATGCACTTAGAGCCCCCTAGAAGGATGATGATGAGTCCTTGTGAACCATGAAATAAGAACATAATTCAGAATTAAGAGACCAGCTGGACTTTGTCTTGAAGGAGTTGTAGTGTTGCTTTTTAGGACCATTGATGTGCAGTAAGAGCGGGTTGTGGTCAGAGAGTAGCCTAGGGAGGGTGGTCATTGTGGCCTCACTGAATTGGTTGAACCAATAAGTGTTAGCTATAGCTCGGTCGAGTCTCTCAAGAAGATTGCCTCGTCTGAAAGTGAAAAGGTTGCCTTGTATTCGTAGATTAGAGAGCCCAATGTTCATTAAAATGTCGTTAAAATGAGCACACGATCTTTTATCGAAATGTTTTCCTCCCTTCTTCTTAGAGATATGAAGCATGGTGTTGAAATCACCCATGACTACCCAGCTGGAGTAAATGGTGGTGGAAAGATCTTCGAGATGATCCAAGAGGTGCTTCCCGACTGTCGGATTGGGGTTGCCGTAAACAATAGTTAGGAACCAACTCTTGTCTATATTCAAATGAATAAACTTCCTGTGATTGAAAAGGACCTCAACATCACATTTGCGTCGATCCCAGAGGATCCATATGCCACCTGAGAAGCCAATTGCTTCAACTCTGTGAGAAGAGGAGAACCCAATTGGAAAATGATGCTAGAGGTAGTGTCACTATTGTAACGGGGTTCAATTATAGCTAGAAATTGCAAGTTATGAGAGCATTTCATCTCCTTAATATGATGAATCTTCTTATCTTGGAAAGCACCTTGAATGTTCTGGTAACAAAACATAAATGACACGATAGAAGGGAGGGTGTTGCATCAGATAGCAACAAGCAATCCTTTGGATTGCCCATCATGACTTACTTGCATATGATTATCAATGTTATCGTTGGTTGGTTCATCACCAAACTCAAGGGATTTTTTAACATGGTGTTCACTGGATCTAGCTTCAACTATCTCATATGGTGGTTCAGTATCGATGATATATGTTCTGCCTTTCTTCCGGACCTGGTATGGGCTAACCACAGCTTGGTAGACTACCTTGCGGTTCCTCAGAATGACGAAGCCACTACCATTGTCCCTCCCTTGTTTACTGAAGGGCTTGCGAGGTTTCTTCCCTTGGGCAGATGAAGATGAATGGAACTGAAAGGTCTATCCCATATAAACTTGATGGGGGAGACCACTACTGGTTTCATTTCCAACTGTATTAACGATTGATTCGTCAACCACCTTGGGTATGGATGCAACTTGGCCGGATGAAGCACCATCTGCTTTCCTATTTTTCTGATTTTGTTTCTTGCTTAACACTTTAGTGAAGCACTCCTTGTCTACCTCAGCTTCAGAGTTTAAGACATGGATTGGTTTCACTTCATCTGCTATGGAAGTCTTCTTAGCGGGATATTTCTTTTGCGCATGCTTTCTCAGCTCTAGTCGCTCGACATGGATTGTCATGGTGTATGTGACACCAGGTAAGGTAATCAGTGTGGATGAAGTTTCTTCACTGGTCTCAGCACATACTGCTTGCTTGCAGTCCGTGTCTGCACGACCGACTCGCCCACACATCATGCATACCATAGGAAGGTTCTGATATTCAATATGAAAATGCTCCCCATTGATAAAAACAACCGACATAAGGGGATTGGAAGTTTCCAGTTTAACAACGATCCATGCAAACTTCCCTTGATGTCCCTGGAGGGTATGAGCATCTACCTTGGTTGTCTTCTTAATCGAGTTACCTATAGAGGTTAGCAACTAGTTTTGGAAAAGGAAGACAGGTAACTCTGGGACTCTCACCTAGATGACTAGCTTTCTTGGGATTGGATCTAATGGATGGAAGGATGATGACCACGACTGAATGGAGAGATATTCGCCGAAGATTGTCCAAGGCCCACCTGTCATGGCATTCAATTAGTCGTCCTATCTAGAGAACTAGATGATATAGTAGCCGTTCTCTAGATCGATAACTCTGAATTCTTGTTTTGGTTCCCAGATAGCATAGATCTTATTTATCAGGGCTTTGAAACCAACGTTGATCCTAATAGATTTGACTATGATGGAAAATTTCCATGGCTCAAGCAGGGGTTGCAACGCCTCATTGATGATGATGTTGATGATGATGATGATGATGATGATGATGATGATGATGATGATGATGATGATGATGATGATGATGATGATGATGATGATGATGATGATGATGATGATGCTGATGCTGATGGTGATGGTGATGGTGATGGTGATGGTGATGGTGATGGTGATGGTGATGGTGATGGTGATGGTGATGGTGATGGTGATGGTGATGGTGATGGTGATGGTGATGGTGATGGTGATGGTGATGGTGATGGTGATGGTGATGGTGATGGTGATGGTGCTGGTGATGGTGATGGTGATGGTGATGACGATGACGATTATGATGACGATGAAGATGACAATGATGATGATCATGATAATGATGACTATGACGATGACGATGACGATGAAAATGATGATGATGATGGTGACGATGATGATGATGATGGTGATGATGATGATGATGGTGATGATGATGATGATGATGATAATCTTGATGCCGATGTCAATGTTGATGTTGGTCATGCAACCCTAGCTAAATCTAGCATCATGGTTGATGTATATGGCTTGGTTGATGTGTTACACATAGCTAGTGGGTTGTTTTGCTTGCTTGTGGGTAGTTTTGCATGTTTTGAGATATGATCAATAATATATGGTTTGGGACCAACATGGATCTCAATTTCTTTACAAAGAATGACCTCTAATATGGGACATACGATAAGAGTGAACTCTTGATGTAAAGAAACATGACATGGGAGAAGGTCGGAGTACATAACCTCCATAATATGTGAAACGTTAAAATATGTGCATGATGTAATACATAATGATAAGTCCCTAGCTAGATTAATTCTAAGTGTATGAGTTGAGTTGCCTAGTATGTGGTTCCCTTATTTATGTTGAACCCTAGATTTTCTATGAAAAAATTTAACCTTAGAGAAAGAGGCATTTGAATATCTGCATGTTTTCCATCTAGAGTAGGGCGACATCGCAAAACCCTAGATGATGTATATGATGTGAGATGTCTATGATGAGCCTCATACTCGGGTTACTGGTTCTACATGAAGGAATCTAGTGGTTTTCCTCATTTTGAAAGTTGGGTTGAAGTGTGATATGTGTAGATGTATGTGGTTAGCATGTGTTGTCTTGATATTTATAGGTCATTTCTTGAGTGGCTCGGGATTGCGAAGATCTTTTATCTACAAGTGAGATATTTATGAAATGTCAATGTTGATAATTATGTTCAAATAATGTACGCATGAAACAATCTCACTGGAGCTATAAACTTGATATGTGTTTTAAGCCACTCTTATAAGATTGGCCTAATATCAATCCATGGCTTACATGGGTGATAAATGTTTAAAATTTTGATCTTGATATAATAATGTATGGTGAATAATGTTTGAACATTAATGATGGATGCATGCTTAATTTCCTATCTTGTACAAGTAATGAACATGATTTGTAATCATTGGTAGAACTTTGGGAGAAAATAAACAATGTATGTGACCTAGCCTATATGGTGAAACATAAGTGTGACGACAATTATAATTGGAAGTATGATAATGATATGATCATTCAATTAATGAATGATATAAATCTTAATATCTTATGTTAACTTTTTATATATGGTTTTAAACCATAATTATAAAAGAATTTCATGATTATGCATGGAGACATCAATTGATTTTGCATTCTATATGAGTCAGGATGGGTACACCCTCAATGCTTTAAAATTCTAAGTTGACAACCCAGGGGTAAATCCCATAACAATGAAGGCTTTCACACCATGAAGTAGTAGAAACCATGCCATATCGTTGTGAATTTGGTATTAGTCAAATTTTGAGGATGAAATTCCAAATAAGGAGGGATGGATGTGACGATCTTGATTTTTTGAATTCTTAAAGTTAAATATTCATGTGAACTATAAATAGATCCAAAGATCCAACAATGAATATTGAGGTTTGTTAGAATCATACAAGGTGTTTTCCACTCTTTTGGCCAAATATTTGATGATTAAGTACTTTCACTTGAATGTTTATGAACCTATATACAATGTTATTCAAAGCTTTTAATTTGATGAGCCAATGTTGAAATTTTAGTTTCAATCTTGGTAATAAGAGGCTTGGTGTAAAGATGGACCCATGGTTCAAATATTGTTTGAGTTTGAGCCCTCCCTACTAGAAATGATAAATTTTAGAAGATATGAAAGAAATACACATAAGACCATGCTAATTGCTTTAGTGATATGCATCACAACATACATGCATTTTGGGTCAAACATACTCACTATTGAACATTATGGAAGTAAGATCACCACCCATACCTCTAAAAACCTATGCACTCAAAGTCAAGAACATAGATTATGTCCATCCTCTACTCCCATCGCCCTACTTTTCTAGACTTTTGATTTATGCATTATTGCATAAAGTGAACCTCTCCATGCATAAGCACGTCAAACAACTGATGGGCCCTTGTTTTTCCTTCTCCAACAAAAAAATGTATAGCTGTAGACTCCTTGCTGCTACGTGTCTATGGAAAACATCATCTCTATCAAATGACCTCCTTTCTTTTAGCCTCATCATGGTGGCTTGGAGACGACCCTAGGACCTAAGCCATTTTCTTTTGATGCTTGAAGATGTTGGTCGAACACCGCCGTGGTGGTACGATGAGATGAAGTTGGAGAAGAAATCCACCATGCTTATGTGCTCCCACCCCAAGAGTACATGTGGTGTCATGGATGGTCCCTGGAACTGATAGGAGAAGCCTCCTTCATTGAGACCCCAAGCTTGAGGCATAGAGAAGGCAAGCTAGAACCTTGGTTGGTTGAAGTTATAGAGGAGGGGCCATAGATCCACGACTACTGTGGGACCTAGTAGATGGTGACAACCAGGTAACCTTGTGGAAGCTTCCCCCAAAATCTCGAGCTATGCTGATTTCATGGAGGCCCTGTGACAGTCCTAGATTCCTGGGACATTCTGAAACACAATCCTATATCCTTCCCTCCTTCTCATCACCCACAACCACCCCTCTTTGGCACCTCATTGACCTAGGTCTCAGAGGAGTCCCACCACTTAGGAGGTGGCTGCATAGCCTACAATGGCCATTGTGGAGGAGGGGGACTGAGGACCAAAAGAATAAAAACCTTGAGGAGCATGCTTCCTCACCTTTCTTTCATTGTGGGGCGGCGAAGGATCCTAGTTTTCGAACCAGTGACCATATGAGAGAGAACATGGGGATTGAGTCTCATAGGAGAGATGCTCACTAAGTAAACCCCAGCTTTGATAGGGTGAACATGTCTATGGGTTGGCGAATCAGGCTGTGAACTACTCTAGCGGAGACATAAGGAGCCCACACCCTTGTGGAGACCTTCCAAACAGCTAGAGTCATGGGAGAGTGTTGATCAACAACTCTAATGAATCAATTCATGATGTGGTAATGCCCCTTTCTTTTCCCAAACTTTTAAATCAAATGTTGAAAAATGCATCACTTCCAGCTCCAAAGGCCAAAATAGGCAAACATATACATCATTTAAATCGTCTTGATGAGATCTATATAATGGAACAACTTTGAGGACGTTTTTATATCCATATTTCCCTAAATCATGAACTTTGGTCATGATGTGGTAATGCCCCTTTCATTTCCCAAACTTTTAAAACAAATGTTGAAAAATACATCACTTCCAGCTCTTAAGGCCAAAATAGGAAAACCCATACATCATTTTAATCATCTTGATGAGATCTATATAATGGAACAACTTTTAGGACGTTCTTATATCCATATTTCCCAAAATCATGAACTTTGGTCACTTTGTATATACCTAATGCATTTACATGATTAATCATGAATGAATAATGCTAGAATTTCATCATAATCATCAAAACAACAAGTTTTATGATTGGTATACCTAATCACGCCCTATGTACCTTACATGGACCTAATGTAGAAGTATAATCCCTATTTGCCTTTAATG
This sequence comes from Alisma plantago-aquatica, assembly GCA_963693085.1. Taxonomy (NCBI): domain Eukaryota; kingdom Viridiplantae; phylum Streptophyta; class Magnoliopsida; order Alismatales; family Alismataceae; genus Alisma; species Alisma plantago-aquatica. Next base: position 122,860,523 of record OY856415.1, on the reverse strand, counting down.
ATGAATATTTTTTACCTTGTTCGTAAACTTGACTCAAATGACTTTAGAACTCATATTAACTTCAAAATAAGAAACTTTATGACACTTAGAGACGCACATCTACACCTATGATACCCCTTGTACACTTCTTTGATCCTTATGACATAAATAGAAATATTGTAATTGAGTGTATGTTGTAATGTTGTATCCTTTATTGTATCTCATAAACCAAGACTTATGTGACCGTACGCCCATCTTGGATTTTTGCTAATATTCTCCAAGTATTTTTTACCTTCATCACCTTCCATGGTTGGATCTCATGCCTCAATGAACTTTAGTCTTGTTTGCTCTATTATCAGTCATTTGACCCTAAAATGTACAAAAGTGACCTAAATATTGAAATGATCATAGAAAATGAAATGTAACATCGAAATGACTTGAGACTTGAACCCCACCTTCATGATGTAACCTACATCAATAAAAAGATCATTTAATATATTAAGAAGCAACTTTAACCTAGCTTGGCTAAAACCATAAAATGGAGTATATTAGGTTTAATGATGATAACTAATACATGTATGTAATCTTGTGCTTAATCTGGTATTTCTTGAGATCTATATGGTGATGGATAGGTTGTGAACCTGTGAACCAAGTACGAGCTTTAATAATTATATGAATTTGTCTTTCTTTCTTAAAATGTGATACATATGTATGCTTGTTTACTTGCTAAATATTGTCATGTAATATTGTATTATTGTACTTGATGTTTGTCTTTCTATTATTGTTTTATAACTTGAAAACATAATATAGATCTCCATTATACAAAACTTGTTCTCCAACATGTAGTCTTGGGGTAAGGCCACAAGGTTGGGAATCTTACTTGAATTTTCATGATAGGGTGGATCACATAAATGCAAGGGTTAGCTCCTGGTGTTGGCCTTGATGTCCCTTAAGAATAGGGTTAGCTAATGTTGAGCACCCTCACAAACCCTTCCAATAGGAAGCTGGTCAAAGGCCTTAAGATATATGATATTGTTGGAGTAAATGGACTAAAGGATGGGTTCTCACTTTGATAAGTAATTCATTCATTTATTCTTGTTTGTTTGCTTATAGAACTCTTTTAAAATTATGTAAAGCTTATGTATATGTATCTTTTAGCCCTGTACTCAACACCTTGTGTGCTTGACCCGCTTTGTTTCAAGTATTATATATGTTTAGAGATTGCTTGGGAGTTGATGGCTTGTGAGAATATGTTCATGTGTACTTGTTGTAAGATCCTAGATAGTGTACATGAGTAGACTTGTACAATTTGACTCTTCAATGTGTAATTGAATTCTTGTTAAACAATATTGCCTAATATATCTTGTTAAATATTGAGATTGTGTTGGTTCTTTCATCTTTTTTTATTCATTCATGTATGCTATGCATTTCACACTTCCACATGTTGTCTTTGATATTAAGTTTGGTTCGCTGGATCAGGATTTTGGTTCTATGACAATAGCAATAGGTATTCATATGTCTATGGAATCATTAGCATGCTTCCAATAAGCTTCCATTTATCCTTAGGTGAATTTGGAGTAGTTTCCTCTAGCATTGGCCAATCAAGGACATAGAACTTTAGCTCATTGATGAGAACATTTCCCAAAGTCCTTAACCAATTCTGGAACTTTATACCATTTTGTCCTTCTTAAGGACTTACCACAATTTGAATGTGTTTGTGATTGACATTTGATTCTACAAAGAAATATTGCAACTTCTCAAAACAGTTTTGATTTGGTTTGATTTCAAAAATTTGATGATATTAATTTGGTCTTTAATTAACTACCGCTCCCACTATTTTATTTAAATTGATAGCCTGCAATATCAATTCACAATTTTGTAGCATACAATATTCAAGTGGGCTAGATCCAAGATAATTCAACTGTGGCCCTATCAACACCACAAACATAGTCAATCATCAAGGTAGGAAACTCTTGCCAATTGCATGATATGCAATTCTGGATAGGTGATATGTGCAACCCCTTGCCATAATCATTTTCATGCTTCTGGGCCTAGACACTCTGAGAATCACCACTCAAGCCTGACCTAAAAGCCAACACGATAATAATGCATGCCATAGAAGTAGAACCTACATTATTACCATCACACTTCATCGAGATAGATGGCGCACCACACGGAGGCAGAACCTACACTTGGTCGATCAAGCTTTTCATGTGGATCGCTTGTAGAAAGCACCTAAGACTTTATATCATAATTGTGGGAGTTTGTATGTATAAATATGTATCCTTTATCCAATAACCACCTGTATAGTATGTATCTTATACATTCTATGACCACAAATGAGAACATGCAATAAATAAAACACACAAGTGATGGTTATGGCCATACTAATGTAATTCCTTAGAGCCACAAGGAATTAGTACCACCTATGGTCCACATCATGTGCAACATGTTGTTGGTGAAAATTTGTGCTCCAACCAATCTGGGTTGATCATTTCAATCTCATGAATCGATCGACTCATCTCCTGGTCATTCGGTCGGTTTAACAACCCCGCCTCCCGGTAACCCCCAATTAATCGAGATCTAGAGGTCAGAGAGGTTATCCCAATTTCTGGATCAAAGGTTCGACAAATAATCAATAATAATTATCAAATTCTACCAAACTTTATTGAAAAGTTGTAATAAAATTAAACTTTGCATACCTTTTTCAAAAACTTGGATATCTACTTCTATCCACATCTGGAGTCTATTCTAACTAATCCTCCTTTGTACTTTAATTCTTATTTAATTCCACATATGCCACTTTACTATTTTTCCTTTTCCAACTTTTACCTAAAATACCGACAAACAAAACATCGGTCAGCATAAATGAATATTCTGGTATGTGGGGGAAACAATAATCGTGCAATTAATTGTAACAAATATTGCAGTCAATTATGATTTAGCAAACAACTTTACATTTTTAGCATAACTATTCAATCCATACTTACCCTAGCCTCTGCGTTGTCCCTGCAGTGGACATGGATGCTACCTTCCTTATGGTAGATCCCCATTAAACCCCTCATGATCCTACCTAACAGGTGAACCAATTTCTAGGGTTGAGTCACATGGCACTACCCATAGGTAGCCCACTCCTTAACTCATGGTGTGCTAAAGAGTCTCATGGCACTACACATGGGTAGCCCAATTTCTAACTCTTGACAACTTGATGGTTCCACTTAACAAGTAGACCCTTTACCAGGTTACCCTTTTCATCATTAGCAAAGTCACAGAGGAGGACCAGGAGCTGATCCAGTCATGTATGCATATGTATGGTGATAACCATAGTCACTTTATATTTGCATGAAATAAAAGTCATCCAAGCAGTTATTTTCAGGAAACCGATAAAACATCTGGGATTCACTGTGAAACTAAAGTGATTAACAATAAGTGTAACCACATACCTATTCATCTGAATCAAGATATCATTATTCCTAGCAAGTATGAAATCCAGGAAAGTAAGCAATTCACACAACAGGGGTCTTGAAACAACCATACAACTTCCTTCACTGCTCATGTTATCAAGATCTATCCAATCTAACTTGCTTCCTATGGTTTCTATTTACTAATAGGGTCTCACTTGCAATTAGGGTTTCATTATCACTTTTTCTACTACAAACCCTAAATCAACAAAATACTCATAAACCCTAATTATCTTGTTCTATCATGATTAGGATCAACAATTATCACCATATTTCCAAATAATTTGCATTATTCAAATTAATCTCCTTTACCTAGATCAGGGTTTCTACATGCATTATCATGGATTCATAGATTAAAACCTAAAACAAGAAACTTGTCATCTAAAATAGATTTGATTCTTATTTTATCATCCAACATGCTAATAATGCTTGAATTAACCAGTTAGGCATCATAGATTTGATCTCCAATCTCAATTATGGTTTTTGAGCAAAATTCAATGCATTATATGATCACTTTAGACACCTTTGAAATTAGAAGAGAAATAAGGTTCTAATAACATCTTTATTGAATTACTCACATTTTTCTGATCAAAATTCATGTATAGGTCATCGTAATCGGAGTTACCATTAATTAGTTACAAATATTACAAGATAAGTTACCTTCCTCCAATAGTTGGCCGCCACGTCAGCAGCTCGCCTCTAAACCTGCTCCATGCGGGTCTTTGATAGACCAAAGTACGATTTTCACCCTCTCACCCTGGGTTCAGTCTTTACGGCACAAGGGATACGTTGGGAATTTTCCCGCTATCCCTTCTTCTTTCTCCGCTCACGCTACCTGCAACTCACCGCTGGGGTGGGCAGTCAACCCCCGAGTTGACTCTAGGCCACAAGACCCTGGAGAAGGAATCGATGCAGACGGAGCCTCGGCTCACTGAACTAGCCTGGCCTTCCACTGACATGAGGTGGTGGCAAGAATAGACCAAAGCATGAGCCCGTCGGAGACAGACAATAGCTCCGCAGGTCCGATGACACCACGACAACCTGGGACAGCAAGGTAACAGATCCTGATAAGCTGGTGTTTGCCGAACGTGCTTTACCCCCCTTTCTCATGGGGTTCCTACCCCTTATATAGACAAGTAAGATGCCTGCATGGTTCCCATGGAGTCCAGGCTCCATCAGACATTGGGAAAAGCCGTAATGGTGCATGAAACAAAACCACCCAAGGGTCATTCTGTTTTATTCTCCTGAACTCGGATATACACTTTTTAAGTTTCCTTGTTGATCAAGGTGAGAGCTATAGATATAGGGAGATTTCCTACTACTATTTCTATAGGACTGGAGGCAGGAGATGATAGATATCCATCTGATCTCAATCCAACGGTCTCCAGTGCGCGCCCATTGTATTTCTAAAAGAAATCAAATTGTGACATATAATACTTTCATCTACACTTTATGAATTTTTGTAAAACATACATCTCCCAAACCAAATGTCCGATTAATCCCAAATTTTAATGTAAACTTAGTAATGACTAAATATACCTCTCTGCCAAATTTAGGCTCATTATCTAAAAGAAAAGGTGCCTTTTCTTTAGGTGCAAGATATTACTCAAAAATGTATATTTCTCACCTATTTTCTCTTTCTTATTTTCTTATTTCCCATTATTTCTATTCCTTGTAATCCAATAAAGCAAGTGGGGTTCTAGATATCACTCATTATGACCAAATCCTCACTTATCTCTTTATTTCTTACATTATCTCCTTTATTTCAAATATTCTTGATTTATTGTTTATTTCTAGTTTTTCTTTTGATTTATCTCTCTCCTTGTTTATTATTTTTCACTCAAATTTTAGAGGAAACTCTGTCTTGGAATTATCTACTTGTATATTAAATTTGAAACCCAAATTCCAAAGGAAAAAGGGTATTTCCTTCATATGCAAGTTATTCATTAATAAAGCCAACTTAATTGATATATCCTCTTTCTTTTGCCATTACCTTATCATTTTGGATTCCTTGGACCTCAAGGAATACTAAAGGCACGAAATCCCATCTTGGGAATATTCCTTAGCCTTTTCCTTATCTTTTATCCATTTTCTTATTTATTCCTTTATTCAAATAAATTCTTTTTTTCCTCTCCTTTTCTTTTTATTTCAATTGGGCTCAATAGCTACTAAAGACCACAAAGCAACCAACAAGGCTATTGTAAATGAAATCCATTTAATAAAAACAAATTATATCATTATTTGTTTAAATATTTTTAATAGGAGAAATTACATTTCTCACCAAAAGAGCCAAAAAATTGGGGTTGTATCAGTCGGCATTTTCTAAAATAGTCATCTGGTTTTCAGGTCCTAATAGTTTTTGGACACCTCCAGCTGATCTGTTGGGCCACCAGTCGATCAGTTCATCCCCCTATCGTCTGGCCTCCTTGATCCTCCAGTCGATCGGGTCATCTCTTGAGTCGCTCATTTTGTCTTTGCGCAGATCGTCATCTCACGTCAAAACATAATATTAAAACTATTGTATTTCTTATTACATTGTATATGGGGCAAACCTAAAGTTACATTCTAGGGGAAATAAGAAGAAGAGCATTAATTTACATTTGGAAAAAAGAGGGAGACTCAGTGCGCAGACCAATTAACAATAGGAATGGATAACCACAACCATGAAAATAGATATTTGGGGTTTTGACCATAACCATGCTTCACATTCACCATCAAAATAAATTTTATGTCAGCACGTTTAAATTTCATATATATATATATATATATATATATATATATATATATATATATATATATATATATATATATATATGTGTGTGTGTGTGTGTGTGTGTGTGTGTGTGTGTGTGTGTGTGTGTGTGTGTCAATTTTCAATTATCCCAAAAATTAAATAATTGATGTGGCTTTGATACCACTATAGGGAAATACATCATCAAGTAGACAGTACAAATAAAAAATTTACTGACATATTTCCCATTAACCAGGAAATCGGGTCAATAACTATGTAGGGGGAAGGATGGTTTCATGAAGACATACCTAGTCCTGGAGCAAGTCTAGTAACAATCCTCATCTATTTAGATGTGAACTCTATCTTGGATGGTTGTTGTGTATCTTCTGATTGCATTGGGACTCATCTAACTGCTCCTCCATAGACACCAAACTTGGGCAACTACAACAACAACTCCTCAGATATCACCACAGACTGTAAGATGATGTTTCCCTCCTAGCAAATCGAAAGGACTCCGACCTATAGGATAGTCCACATGGACCAACTATAACTCATGTCATCCTACTAGAATAGACAGGAAGGAGTTGTCCCTCTTTTTGGTTTACTAGTTGTCAACCTTCTCTCCCACAACAATGATCCTCAATTGTTTCTCTCCTGTGGCTATCCCTCCCTAGTTGGGTAGGACTTTCCTAGGCTCTCGTGGTTACCACAACCAGAGTGGACACCAATTTCTAGAGCAACTGATTCTCATTTGTCTTTGTTGTAGTTGTGTTATGGGAATCCTCCGACACCCCTCTATATATAGGAGGGGTTAGGGTCAGGGTTCCCAGTCTCCAACCAATACATGACTAAAGTGGGAGTCAAAAGGATCAGAAGGTCATGAATTTTTGGAACATGTGTGCCCAAATGCTTGTCTCACCCAGCGAGATAGTTTTCTGGGACGTGAGACGATCATCTTGCTAAGAGAGAAATTCATTTTGCACTTTCCCAGTTAGATATGAATTGGCAAATTCATTTCTAAATTAATGTCATGCATTAATTCTCTTACACCCTAAGTAAGTGCAATTGACACATATTCGAAAAAACTCTAGAACCTTCATTCATCCCAAATGGACCGTCTCACACAAGTGATATGCATGTCTCACTGACCCAGATGGCCATATGGCGAGTTTGAGTCGAGCCAATTGGTTCAATAGCTTGAACCAGTCGGTTCATAGGGCATAACTAAGCTGATTTGATTTTCGATCTTCCTGACAACCCAAACGGCCGTATCAACACTTGAGACACTTGTATGGCTGCCCAAATAGCCATCTCACCCAGTGAGATGGTCGTTTGGAAGTTTAGTCATCCAATATGTTGATATGTTTCATGAATTGAGTACCAAAACACTTTAGAAATCAATCCAATTCTCATTCAAGATTCAACTCCTCATCTAGATGAGTACCTTTGTGTGTGACCTTATAGGTCCCATATCACGTTGGAAGTGAATGTCCATAATAACTTATGACATGGCAAGCTAAGAGTAGTTCCTAGTCACATATTAGTGCTACCGAAGTGAATGGAAAGTAGGGGAGCAACTTCAACCTACAATGTATGTATGGTGTTTCAATGTTTGTATAGTTCCTTTGTCACTGATATCCAGATTGAGATAGAGGCATGGAGTAGTCATCCACATTATTATTCAATCCTATTCCTTAAACCAGAGCAGACTACATGAGATATATGTAAGCTCAATATAACATATTGACTCACTTGTGTATGACCTACTTTTCTCAATCTCACTAATCAAGAGACCTTGGATATCATACTCTTGTCAGAGGGACAAAGCCCATATCTATCACACAGTCAATCCCCATGTGTCAAAATCACCTAATCATCACCTTTATAACAACCCATGCTTCAGGAATGCATTTGATGACGTCAAAGTGTACCCAATGACATGTGATGAATGAAGTGATTATAGGTCTAAGAACTACAACCACCACCATCACTATGAGGGCTAACTATGACTTCAATGATGATGGTTTCCATGTGTCAATCTCACAGTGGGTATGTATGATACATTGTTCTCTAACATGTATCTGTGTGCTTAGTTTTATATTGCCATATAATGACTAATGAGATGTAGTCATCAACCAACTCACACACTGATCTTATGTGTTATTTTTGTCTATCAGCCTTCCACAATAACAACTGATTACGGAAATAATGAGAATATGTATATTTACTCTTAACATATGTATGATCTCACTTCAACAAGGCTAATAATTCAAGATATATGTCATTGAGTAATATTATTCTATAGACATTTATAGTGTTCCATCATTATTTCATAACTAAACAAAACATAATAAATTAGAAGCTTTCCTTTAATTAATAATTAAATCATTTACACTTTATGCAATTTCAATCATCACATGATTGGCTCTCTAGGCATACATATCAACATTCCATGCATCACTATCTGATACATTGTTCTATGACAAGTATTTGTATGTTTCGATTGATGTCATATATCATGACTGATGAGATTTTTTCATCAACCAACACACACTCTAGTCATATGTGTTATTGTTGTCGATTAGCCTTCCATAATAACATTTTACTAGGGACATAACAAGAATGTATACACTCTTTGCATCTGTATGATCTCGTTATTTAGGTTTTCAATCCAAAGACATACATCATTGATTAATATCATTATCTAGGAATTTATTATGTTATATTAATATCTCATAACTGAATAAATCAAAATAAATTGGAAGATTGTCTTTATTATTAATCAAATCATTTACAAGATCTTCCATTAGAATCATCATATGATTGGCCCTATGGGCATACATACCAACAGACTCCCACTTGCACTTAGACCCAATTACCCATGAATTTAATCCAAAGTGATCTAACATGACCATCATGCTTCTATTGTGACAGTTCTTTTGTAAGGGGTCAACTACATTACTCTTGGTTGGTACTCCATAAATCATCACATCTCCTCATTGTACAATCTCTCATATGAGATGGAACTGCCTTTGTATATGCTTGAGACACTGATGTGATATGGGTTACTTAGCATGTGTAATAGCTCCATTGTTGTCACAATATACCTCAATTGGATCACTAATGCTTGAAACCACCTCATGTTCTGAGATGAACTTCTTGATCCAAATAACATATGTTATTGCATTGGATGTAGTAATACTTGGCCTCAGTTGTAGAATCTACAACAATCTCTTACTTGGAACTCTTCTAGCTCATAACATTGTTGTTGAGAAAAACAAAAATCTAGACTATCATTTGTTGTCATCTTTGTCAGTTTTGAAGATTACATTGGTGTATCCTTTTACCACCAACTCTTCCTTAATTGTAGACAAGGAGCTAATCCTTAGTTATTCTCAAGTACTTAATGGTTGTCCAGTAAGCATCACCTGTATCATATTGATATCTTCTCATCACTCATTGCATATGAGACATCGGGATGAGTACATAATGTTGCATACATGATCGATCTAGTTGCAAATGCATATGAAAAATTACTCATGTTTTCCCTTTCTTAACAAGAACTGGGGCATTTAGCACTAGAGATGGTAACTCCATGAGTTATGGATAGTTTTCCTCTCTTTGAGTCCTCCATGGTGAACCTCTTCATCACTTTGTCAATGCATGTGCTCAGACTTAATACAAGAAGCCTTCTAGATCTATCTCTATAGATCTTAATTCCCAAGATATAGGATGCTTTGCCTAAGTCTTTCATAGATAATGTATTTCCCAACTAGGTTTTTGCTTCTTGTAAAGTAGGGATGTCATTCCCCATTTATAGTATATCACGTCCATACAAATATTAGGAATACAATCATGCTCCCACTAACCTTCTTGTAAACACAAGGTTCATCTTCATTTTGACTTTATTTGTATCCTTTAGATTTATAAAACCGTCATCTTGTGTCATGTACACATCCCCAATAAGATTCCTATAAAGGGATGTAGTTTTGACATCCATCTACCAAATCTCATAGTGTTGCTAAATTGTAATTACAAGCATGATCTAATGTATTTAACCATGGAAACTAGAGAAAAGGTTTTGTCATAGTCAACACCTTGAAAGTTTCTAAAACCCTTTACAACCAATCTTCAATTATAGGTAAGGTTTTGTCAGAATCAACTCCTTGAACTTTTCTGAAACCCTTTACAACTAATCTTTGCTTATAGGTTTATACATTACCATCGATGTTGGTCTTCTTCTCGAAGACCCACTTGAACCTTGTGGGTTTTATCCCTTTAGGTGGATCCACCAAGGTCCATACTTGATGGTTCATGGATTCCATCTCATATATCATGGCTTCAAGCCATTTCTCAGACTATGGTCCTTTAGTATTTCCTATATAGGTTTTTGGCTCATCATCTATGACCAAATCACCTCCTTCTTGAATTACAAGATAACCAAAACTTTTAGGGTCAAGGCATGTCCTACTATATCTATGAGGTTGCTATGTTACTTGAGGAATTTGGGATTCCATAATTTTTTTGTGATGCTCTTTGATCCTCTTGTACCTTTACTGGTTCAATGTTTTCTTGTTGGCTTCTACTTTCCTCCCACAAACTTCTTTGGAAATGAATTCCTATTATTGGAATATGGCATCTCTGGCAACAAACACTTTGTTGTCAAATAGGGAACAAAAGTAATATTCTTTGGATTCTTTAAGATATCCAACAAAATTATACTTATCTAATATGTATCCAAACATCTGGGAAAAAAAATTTCTCATATAAGCTTCACAACCCCAAATTTTCATAAAAGACACATTGGGATGCTTTTGAAACCACATCTCATATGGTATTTTTTAACCGATTTAGATGGCACATAGTTTATTGTAAATGCGATGATTTGAAGAGCGTAACCCCAAAAGTTATTCAGAAGTACAGATAAACTCATCATTTATCTCACCATGTCTACTAATGTGTAATTCTTTCTTTGTATTACACCATTTTGATGAGGTGTTTCAGGTGGAGTCCATTGCGATACGATACCACAAGCTTTTAGAATGTTTTTAAAATCTTGGATTAAGTATTCTCCACCTCAATCAGAACAGAATGCCTTACTACTTTTTCCAAGTTGGTTTTTTACTTCATTCATGAAATCTTGTAATGTTTCAAGAGTTTTTTATTTATATTTCATCAGGTAAACATAACCATACCTATTGAAGTCATCAGTAAAGGTAATGAAGTAAAAATAACATCTTCTAGCATTTGTTCTAAAAGGGCCACATACATAAGTATGTATGAGTCCGAATAGATCATTGGCCCTCTCATTAATTCCAATAAAAGGGATCTTAGTCATCTTTCCCAATAAATAAGACTCACATGTCTCTGTTGATTCAAAATCAAAAGAGTCTAGATAACCATCTTTATGGAGTCTATATATGTGATTCTCAATTATGTTCCCTAGAAGACAATGCCAAATATATTTCTTGTTGAAGTTATCAAGTTTTAGTCTTTTAATATTTACATTATAAATATCTATCTTTAGATCCAACAAATAAAGATGATAAGACATTAGGCCACTGCCATAAAATATTTGATCTTTTATAATAAAACATCAACCATTCCTAGTATGAAATTCATGTCAATCATTGTCCATACAAGATATATAAATGATGTTTCTATTTATGGGAAATACATAATAGAAGGTTATTAACATTAATACATGTCATGTGGGAAAATATAAATTATAGGTTCCAACTACTATGGAAGCAACTCTTGCTCCATTTGTGACTCACATTTTTACTTCGCCCTTTCTAAAAGGCTTACTTCTTTTCAGATCCTACATATTCAAACATATGTGAGATCCACATCTGGTATCTAGTACCCATAATGAAGAAGTAGACAAATTGATCTCAATAACATATATACTGAAGTGGAGATCTCCATCCCCATATTCATCTTCATGAATCCCTTCAAGTACAAAGGACAAGTTCCTCTAGTACTTTTGTTTCTCCTTGTATTGAGTTATGAAGATCTGGATTTATGCTTAGCCTTAGAACTCTTCATGTCCTTGCTTTAGTCCTTGGAATCCATCTTGTTGATCACTATCATAGATTTTTCCTTCTTCATTCTAGCTTTGGCATTTATAAACATGCCAAGAAAATCTGACAATAGATTGACCATGTTATTCAAGTGGTAACACTTGATAAAATGTCTATATCATTTTGTCAAAGATTGCGTAATCATATTTGTGGCCAACTCTTAGCTCAAAGAGAATCCCTATACTTCTATATATTCCACATGTCCAATCATATTAATCACGTGGGTTTCTACTGATCTCCCTCTGTCATCTTACACTCAAAGAGCAACTTTGAGACATTGTACCTTTCTTGATTTGTATGATTATGGTTCACTTTGTTAATATATGTTATCATCTCAAGGATCCCCATGTCTTCACATTGTTCATGCAACTCATAGCATGCAGCTTATCATAAGGTGATTTGTGTCTAAGGCATTGTTGGCATGCTTCCAGTAAGCATCCACTTCATCCCTAGGCACATCAGGAGTAGGTATTTATGGCACTAGTGTATATAGGACATAGAGCTTATGCTCATCATTAAGAATGATTTTGCTCATCATTGAGAATCCTTCTCAAAGTCAAAATCCAATCATGGAAATGTTGTCTCGTTATGTTTGTTCTTCCTAAGGACATACTACAATGAGGATTTGTTTGCCATTTCTACAATAGAAAATTTACATTTGACAAAACACTTTTGATTTGAGTTGATTTGAATAATATTTGATGATATTTAATTAGGCCATTAATTAATCATAGCTTCAAATATTTTGTTCAAATTTATAGCACTGACTATCAATTTGAAATATTACAACGTACAACTTTCTAGTGATCCAAGATCTAAAACAAGAGTTATTACCTGGCCAATGCCAACATCTGTAATCAATCATTAAAGTAAGAAACATTTGCCAACTGTTTCTTATATAATTCTTACATAGATGATATGTGCAACTCTTTGCCATAGTCATCTACATTCTTCTAGGTGCTTAATCTCATTAAGCTCAACTAGTTAAGCATGACACAAAGCCCAACATGATACTAATGAACCTTACTTGACATGCCCACATAACTACCATCACACTTCCACAAGATAGATCGTGCACCACGCTTGGCCTGCCCACGCTTAGCTGATGAATCTCTCCATGTATGTTTCTAATGCAAATCATCTTAGACTTAATATGTTATTGAGGGATTTGTATTTATAAATATATATATATATATATATATATATATATATATATATATATATATATATATATATATATATATATATATATCCAATCACGACATACTATAGCACGTATGATATACATGCTACATCCTAAAACATAAGCATGCAACAAAACATACATGATGTTTATGGCCATTCTATTGTAATTCCTTGAAGCCACAAGGTCTTACTATCACCAAAAGTCTACATCAAATGCTAGAGCAAGTTGTTGATGAAGATATGTGCTTGAACCAGTCTTGGGTGATCGGTTCTACCCTTCAGCCAATCGTCTCACCCCCAGGATGGTCGGTTGGTCTATTGGAATGATTGTCTAATCTTTGGTCTAACATCTTCTAGACCCTCCGGCTGAACGATTGGGTCACCAGCCGATTAGTTCACCTCCTTCATTGTTATTCCTCCTCAGTCCTCCAATTGATCGTCTCATCTTGTGTTGAACATCATATTCATTGTAACAAGGATTAAACTATCCTAATTCTATATAACATATTACATGGAGAAAAGAGAATGGAGCTGGTTGAGCTTCTGCAGGTGAAGGAGGTGGATAGACACGGGAAGTATTTGGGACTTCCAACGGCGGTGGGAAGATAAAAAAAGCAAGTCTTCGCCTACATCCAGGAACGTGTCTGGAGAAAGCTACAAGGGTGGAAAGAAAAGCTCCTATCTAAAGCAGGGAAGGAAGTCCTCATCAAAGCAGTGGCACAGGCGATTCCATCATATATCATGAGTATTTTTCAGCTGCCTGCATATCTTCTGGACAGTATCAATAGCACCATATCTAGATTTTGGTGGGGTGCTAAGGGAACGGAAAGGAAAATGGCATGGGTCAGCTGGGATAACCTATGTAAACCGAAAAGTCAAGGAGGCATGGGGTTTAGAAATCTGCACAACTTCAACCAGGCGCTTCTAGCAAAGCAAGTATGGAGGCTCATTCACAGGAAGGACACTCTAGCATACAAGGTCCTTAAAGCAAGGTATTTTCCTTCAGTGAGTATGCTACAGGCTAGAAGGGGGCACAACCCAAGTTTTACGTGGCGTAGCATCTGGAATGCGAAGAGCTTGGTGATGGAAGGCATGCAATGGAGAATAGGGGATGGATCGGAGGTAAATATATGGTTGGACCACTGGATACCCAATACTAAAGGAAGCTTAGAGGCCACCTATGGTGTTTCTAGCCCGTCCATTCAGTGGGTGCAACAGCTTATTGATCCAGAATCCAGGCAATGGAAGAGAGACAATATAGAAGAGTTGTTCATTCTGGATATTGCACGAAAGGTCCTTGCCATCCCGCTTAACGGGTGGAACAAAGAAGACTCCATATACTGGAAGCCAAGCCGAACAGCAGATTTTACAGTTAGATCTGCCTATTGGCTAGCATGCAATCCAGCTTCAGCAGCTTACATGAGTCCTAGAGAAGGAGGGGAGTTGATTTGGAGAGCAATATGGAAGCGCGGGCTTATCCCGAAGGCAGCGCATTTTCTGTGGCGCTGTGTAAAAGGGGCCTTGGCCACGACCGGGAGACTTTTTGATCGTCATTGCCATGAGACAGGAGTATGCAGTTTGTGCCAGCGGGAAAAAGAAGATATCAGCCACCTGTTGTTCCGGTGCACGAATGCAGAAGCTACGTGGAGCGGTTGCCAGCTGGTCCAGCAAGACAGCCTTCGTCGATGCAGAGAAGAGCTGTCAGTAGCGGATGCAATCCTCCACCTCACCCGAACGGGGAATACTGACCAAGAAGAGGAAGCGATAGCTGCGTTGTGGGCTATCTGGTCACGCCGCAATGAAACGGTATTCGAGCAGAAGCAACGACCGCCGAACATCATACACAGGGGCCTGCTGCAGTTGATTCGAGCACACCGTGAAGGAAATCAAAAGCACAATCCGTGTACGGCAGAGGCGGCACGACACAACAGTTCCAATTGGACTTCCCCGCCGCCGACTGTCACGAAGCTGAATTGTGACGCGGCCGTGGGAGTGCTAGGTTGGGACGGTGCGGGTCTAGCGTGGAGGAATAGCACGGGGAAGGTGGAGAGAACAGCAGGGACAAGGAAACCGACGTTGATGGATACGAGATGTGCAGAAGCGTGGGCAATCTGTGAAGGCCTACGCATATCAAAAGACAAGGAATACACCGATCTCATCGTGGAATCGGACTCGGAAGTGGTGATCAACCTCCTCAGAAGTACAGCTCGACGAAAGGACCTGCTTGGAACATACTTAGATTTCATTTATAATCTTGTTGTTTCTTTCTCTAGTGTATCTTTCAGTTTCTGTAGAAGGCAAGCCAACGGGCTAGCACATCTTCTTGCCAAGAGGGCTGTCTTGAGCAATGAAGGGTTTAATTCAACCTCATCCTTTCCATCCTTTGTAATCAATCAAGCTGTAACCGATTTGAATGATTAATAGAAGGTGGAGAGATTAGACTTCAAAAAAAAAATATTACATGGTAATAGGGAAACCTAGAATTAGATTCGAGGGGAGCATAGGATGGAGAGAATAATATGTTCACATATGGAAGAGTTTGAGGATTAGTATAAAAACTGAGATATAAATCAGAATACACAACCACACAAACATGCATACAAATTTGGGTTATTGGCCATAACCATGATTCACATCCACCATAAAAATCAATTTTTAGGGCGACATGTGTATATATGTGTGTGTGTGTATATATATATATATATACACGACAGCCAAAAAAGTAACTCTTCTAGCCACAAAAGTAACTCTCAGATCAAAAGAGTAACTATATTGATAAAAAAGTAACAATATGACTAAAAAAGTAAATGTGAATAAAATATATAGTCAGTAAATATATGGACCTATTTTTTATTTTAGTGGGGAAAATGATATTATTTTTCGATGATATTTTTTGGGGAGCTAGATAAAATGCTCCTCTACAAATTGTGATTTTTTTTTTTGAAAAAAAGTGTCGGGAAAGGTGGGCGGGTAGCTACACACGCGGGTATTAATGATGGACTCATATATATATATATATATATATATATATATATATATATATATATATATATATATATATATATATATATATATATATATATATATATATATATATATATATATATATATATATATATATATATATATATATATATATATTATATATATGTATATGTATATATGTATATATATACATATATATATGTATATATGTATATATATACATATATATATATCTATATATTTATATACATATATATATATATATGTGTGTGTGTGTGTGTATATATATGTATACATGTATTTACATATATATATATATATATATATATATATATATATATATATATATATATATACTTATACGTATACTTTTATATATACATATATATATATATAGATACATATATATATATATATAGGGGATTTATTTAATACCCGTCGGGTAGCTAACGGGTAGCTACCCACCCCCCTTACAGTCAATTTTTTCCAAAAAAAATTACAATTGTAGAGGAGCATTTTATCTAGCTCCCCAAAAAATTTCATCCAAAAATAATATCATTTGCCCCACCAAAATCAAAAAAACATCCATATATTTACTGACTGTATATTTTTCTGTGCAGTTAATATTTTGTTCTTAGAGTTACTCTTTTATCAATATAGTTACTATTTTTATCTTAGAGTTACTTTTGTGTACCATATAGTTACACTTTTGGATGTGCGGGTAGCTAAAAATCAGGCTACCCGTACGGGTATTAAAGATGAAACCATACATATATACATATATATTTCCAGTCACTTTCTTTCAAAAAAAAATGAAATTGTAGAGGAGCATTTTATCTAGCTCCCCAAAAATTTCATTCAAAAATAATATCATTTGCCCCATCAAAATAAAAAAAGTCCATATATTTACTGATTGTATATTTTTTTGCGTAGTTAATTTTTTGTTCTTAGAGTTACTCTTTTATCAATACAAGTACTCTTTTGATCTTAGAGTTACTTTTGTGTACCATATAGTTACACTTTTGGATGTGCGGGTAGCTAAAAATCAGGCTACCCGAGCGGGTATTAAAGATGAGCCCATACATATATACATATATATACATACATATACTAGTAAATGCACATGCTTTGCATGTGCCACATATATATTATATAAATACTAACACAATGTTTTAATAAAATATCCAACGTAGTTGTGATATTTTTTGTAAAATAAAAGAGAATGAAAAACTGATTATTCTTGTAATCTTCATCCATTAATCCAAAAGAAACATCAGCCATCAAAGGAGGTGAGCCAAAGGGTTTCATAAAACTACGGGTGTGTTCTCCATTAAACAACCCAACTACAATTAGAACATGAAAAAAATTGAAAAGGAAAGGAAATCCTAAAGAAAACAACATCAAAAACATTGAGCTAAGATCTCAAGCTTCACTTCAGACACCTCCATATATGATTCAAAGGATAAATATTATTTTTTAACATGATTTTTGTTTACATTGTCAACCAAAAATGCCCTTGAAAACCATGTTCTTTTTCCATGGTGGTAGAGGCAACATCAAATTTGAAGAGAGAACCATGAAAAAAAGAATATAGGTGACAAGACCGAAATTTTTTACAAAATATATTCATATTTCTTGAAGTTTTTATTTACTTTCTTAAATTTTCTTATATGACCTCAATATTTTAGTACTTTACCATATTCCATCTCAAAAGCATTCCTCAATTTTTGATCATTTTGAGGGAATTTAGTTTACTTTAACGAAGTAGTTTAGCTAAGCAATGATATCTTTGAAAGAGTGTGGTATATTTAGATCATTATCTTAGAGTTTCTATGAATATTCCATTGCATGTATGGTTCTCGTCATCATCACTATTAGAAGAAAATATTTCTAGTACCTTGTTAGAATCTAACAAATGTATTCTATCTCTTTTTTTACAAATATTGGTTTCAAATTGATAGCTCTTTAATTAAAACATTACACAATTTCATTGTTTAGTTTTTTGAGAAGGCGACTCATATTATTAAATATGGCAAAGACCATATACCAAACTCTAATGTGTTAGTGTTCATCATATTCAATTATTTAGGTGATCTTCATCTAACACTTGAATAAGATAATGCATTTTCATCTCATATCAACATTAGTTGATGATACAAGAATATGCATGTATAAAATGCATTATACTAGAAATATATTTAAAACATAAGAAAATGTACTACATTTAGAGATACTAATGTCCAACATAAGATAATGTGAATTTGTAGAAATATGAGAAAAATGATAAATAATCCTTGAACTAAATCTCAATGATATCAATTTGGTGGACACATGAATGACAACTTAAATTGTTTATCCATAGCAAGATATATATGATATTGTATGATGTTTCAAAAACTCCAAAAAACCAATAAGGGAATATGTAAATTTTGGCTCTAATTAACCATGTATGAGGATGACTTTTGTGCCAAAACACATAGTTTAACATAAAATGATAAAACCAATACTATTGCACCTAAAATGTGTACATATTGAAAACAATAGTTGAGTCCCTTAATTGAAACAAGCACACTTACACATTTGGGTGAGTATGATAATACAAAATTACTATACTATGATACGACAAAGTAAATAATTAATGAATCCATATCTGATTATGAATGGGTAGAAGTTTTCTTTCAAGTCTAAATATACAATTAATGAAAATCATACTAATATGAAGGAAAGACTAAGGTGGCAATAAAAAGTTTCATAGTGAGATGAAATATTTATTGTAAATTTTCTTCTTTTATGCAAATCAGTTATTGGACAATGAGTATGAAATGGAGCCCTATCTACTTCCAGTTGTCAAAGTGGGAGCTTAAATGAGTATGCATATATCTACTAAGATTTCAGCACATGATTTGGTAACCGCAAAACAAAAATCAGCTAAAATTATACTTTTAATAGAGAATTTCCAAGACCAAAGGCAGATTCAGGGGGTCGTGGTTGCGTATGAGACAAATATACTATTTTGACAGTTCCTTATAAGATATATGGCATTAAAATTATTATGTTGTTGTTTAATTATCAAGAATGAGGCATGATTTAGTTGTTTTTTGACGAAGTCTAAACAAGGAATCTACAAGTAACCACAAATATATGTGTAATTAGATAATTGTTTAACCATGTCATTGTATCATTATACCAAAATCTAGTGGTCCCAGCTAATATATTTCATATATGTCAAGTAAGCACAATCATGACTTGTCTTAAACTCAAGGGTTATATAATGAACCACAACTTTTTTCGTGATTTATTTTGAATTGCTTTTTATTAAACAACCTACTAATGGGATGATTTTATACTACTTATATTGCATTAACCCTCATTAAAAATAAAAGTTTTATGTAAAATATGTCATAAGAGGAATAAAAAATCTATATGAAATATCAACTAAAGAATTCAATGATTGATGTTCTCAACTAACTTGTTACATTGTTGACAAACATCTAGATTATGTTTTCAATAAATCGTCCTTTCCTTTGAAAATATATAATCCTTCATCACAATTGACATATTTGTATAGTTTTGTCTGTTCCTAACGATGCTCTCCATTCATAAGTTCATATCAAATTTTAGTCTGTATACAATCAATGAACAAAATTCTAAGGGTACCTCTCCCTAGTTATCTCATATTATTTCACATTCTATATTTTAATAGAAAATACAAAGATATAGTTTGAAACTAAAAAATATGGTTTTAGAAAAATACATCAATTTTCAACTATGAAAATGTATTTTTATATGAGTACCCTATAGAGACTAATTTGATTAATGAACACTATAGAAATAATATAATATGAGTACTATGTGTTTCAGCTCCATATTAGATCATATTGATACCCCTTGGCAAAAGTTTATTCTCTTGAAGTTTCTCAATGAAATTTAGCATATAAAGTCATATCACAAGTGAAAATTTAAGTGGTGGAAATCATACAAATATAATAGTTAGTTTAAGTCGTTCATGGGAGAGATAATATATTCATATAATAAGAACATATATAACTTAAAAAGAAAAAAAAAACTCTACTGCTACCCAATATGACCAAATTAGCAAAAATAACTCATGTAATCTGAAGTAACATCCGAAAATTTGGATCATAGCATAGTAAATCTAGACATGTATCCAACATAATGGTAAAAAATACATGGACAACCTATATTACATAGATCAAATCATGGAAAACGGAAAAATACAATAAATATTCCTTTAGACAAAAGGAAGTTATAGATACATACAATGGCATGAATTTTTTTTTTGTTCATTATATACATGTCAATGGGTCGGATTGTGCATGTTTCTGCTACCCTAAGTTGCACATGGTTATGACCTAACATGAACTGGCTCGTACTTGAGCTTTTAGTGAATACACTTATTATATTCTAAAATCTAAGAGAGAATATCATATTTTTTGTAGCTTTTGTATATGCTAGACATTACTAACGACGAGGCATGTGAGAACCAGCTTAATATGTGAGTATAGAAAGGTAATGAAACATATAATCAAAGTCAAAGATATATGATCTTATTTCATGGAAGTATTAGCAATTTTGGATTTTACATTGCACCAGCGTGACAGACTATCTCTACCTGTCCAGTTGCGCCAATCAATTTGAAACGATTGAATTTATGAAAGGAGATGGAAGGCGTATGAGTTTTTGTTGCAGTTAATGAAAAAGGACGTTAAGGGATTTTACATATTTGATTTACACAAACAGTCCACAAGTAGTGATAAAAATTCCATCCTACAAAAGTTGCAAAGTGTACCTGAGAGTATACATAAGAGGGAAGAACTCAATCACCCAACAGGTTGGGTGCCAATGCGCCAGTCATATAGCTCTTCCACCATCGTAACAGATGCGAGATAGCTAAGGGAATATTCTGATGAGGCCATCCAAAATATATTCTGATGAGATAGCGTCGGGAAGATCTCGAACTTGAGACTATATACGTGCCAAAGGAAGACGTGCTCGATAGTGTTTTAAAATAGTTAGGTGAAACTCCCAAACAGACGCAGAGTGAGCATCTAATATAAATCAACCAGAAATTGTGGAAGATTTATTAGCACGCAACGTTCGACTACTGCAAGAAGCATGCGTCTGCTTTGAAATAAAATCATGTCTTCCTGGCCAAGGACAGAATGATCGATGAAGGAACATAAAACAATTAAGATGTTGTGATTTTGATGATGAAACCAGTAGAATAAAGAAAAATCCAGGGCCTAAAGTGAATAACCAGCCCATTCGAGGTACGTTGACGGAATTGGATAGAGCCGAAAATAGTAGCATGCATGCCACAGTTCTGGTGTTCCAGCAGTGCATATGTTAGAACAACAATTCATAAGAGACATTGCTGCAATCCTCTCCTGCTCGTCAATAATATTGTCAAGGTCAACGTCCCTGGTCAACATCTTCCTACAAAGAACAAGCAAAAGATCTTGGATAAGCCTAACGCTGCCGGCCATCCATCAGAGGGACGATGTAGCCAGAATCAAGCGCAAAGATGTAGCCAGAATCAAGCGCAAAGTTCATACCTTCAGTAACCTGTAATAAACAAGAATCTAATTATCAAGAAGTTGAAGCAGCGTGAAAGCAAGTAGGCATACAACAATGAATGATTGACAAGGAGAGGGTCTACATGGGACTGGGTGTTCGTCGTTCTAACTAGATCAAAGACGGTTACAACACCAGTCTGTTTGAATTCACAGTTGAAGTCGTTCCTCCTGACCTATTGGCAGTACGAGTTCATGGCGTAGAATCTGTGTGATTGGGGTGTATATATTGTCATGCGGAAGAACCCCCCTTATGCTAATTGACGGATCCGTCAGCGCCGTTGGTGCAGGCGTAATTGATGTTGGCCTGGAGCGCGGCTTGGCTGCCTGTCTTCTTGACAGCGCACCACTTCCTGTCGCAGGCGTAATCTAAAGTTATCCAGCGGAAGAACTGCTCAAGCCACTACAATCTTATGAAACAAAGGAAGGATATCATCTGAAATACAGTCTACTACATTGTCCAACTGCATATCTGTATCTATGAAATTAATAACCATCATGATTCTAGCATCTTCCGCGTTATTCATAGTCACTGGAATCCGTGATCTTGTTAGCAACAAAATTACTTCTCCTTTTCCATGCCTTGATTCGGTTACTTCGCTTATAGTTTTGAGAATGGAAGGACCATCATGTAAGCGGCATAAAGTTAGACAACTTCAGATTTGTACTTTTGTTCTTCCTCGTCCATCTCTCTCTTTCTTATATCCTCCTAACCCATTCGCTTGTATGACGGGGTAGTCCATCGATCAGTAGGATTGGCGATGGGCGCAGCGTACCGAAGGAGGAAACCAATTTAGGCGAAGACTCCTTCATTGGGAAACCCTCTCTATATTCTAGATACGCTGCAGAATCTCTACTGACTATTAGAAGTCACGTGTTTACACCGTGAGGACGAAGACGAGTTTATTGTTGTTGGTGCTTAGTATGGTATAATAGTAGATATATATATATATATATATATATATATATATATATATATATATATATATATATATATATATATATATATATATGGGTATATCTTCGCTACCGGTGCGGGTAACTAAGATTCGCTACCCGTGCATCAGTTTTGTAATGGGAAGGTATGGATTTGTAATTAGACAATCCAAATTTATAATGAGATGACCGAAATTGTAATACAAAGACTCGTTTTGTATTACAGCGTTGTTACAGTAATAAATATATATTTATTACTGTAACAGCGTTGTAATACAAAACGAGTTATTGTACTACAATTTCGGTCGTCTCATTACAAAATTGATGCACGGGTAGCGAATCTTAGTTACCCGCACAGGTAGCGAAGCTATACCCTATATATATATATATATATATATATATATATATATATATATATATATATATATATATATATATATATATATATATATATATATATATATATATTACTTTAGATTTTATGTGGTATTTAATTGTATGTTCCAATTAATTATTTTAAGTATTCACATTATATGCAACAAATAAAAGATGAAAATCAAAATCTGATTATATCAATTAATACTAAAAAATAGTAAATTGACGTGGGTCTGATACCACTGTAGGGAAATATTGCGACGGAGAAGGAAACCGAAATAAAAAAACTAACTGTCATATTCCCTTTCTCCAGTAGATCACATTAACAACATCAGAAATAAAAAAAAATAATCGCCATATTCCCTTTCTCCAGTAGATATGTCAACAACTATGTAATGGGATGGATGGTTACAAGGATATGTCTCACCTTGGAGCAAGTCCAACAATAATACCATCATTGTAGTGTGCACCTTTCTTCAATTTGCACTCAGATAGTGCATCAACAACTCCTAATTGTTCACCATGGATAGTAGTTTGACCTTGTTCGCCTAGTGGTAGGAAACAACCTCCTTGCCTCTATAGTAGTCCAGACAGACCACTAGGAACTCTTTTCCTTCTAGAAGAATAGACAAGAAGGAGTTGTTCTGTCTCGTTGGTATACTAGCATCCACTTTCTCTAACACCATTGTTCTCCCTTCTGATCCCTCCCTTTATTGGGTAGGGCTTTCTCAAGTCCTTTCGAGTTACCACAACTAGAAAAGGCAACAATTGTTAGATCTCATTGATGTGTTTGAGAAGCCCCAAGTACCCCACTAGTTAAAGGAGGGTTAGGGTCAGGGTTCCCAGTTTGAGCAGGAGTCGAATGGGATGTAATTTCACCAATTTTCACAACCTAAGACTAGTGAAAAGGTTGATTCACAAGTGAACCGATCGGTTGGCATTTGAGCATATCAGTTCAACCCTTGAACTAGTCATTTCAACATGTTTCCCAATCACAATTGTTTTGAAAATTAATATATGATTAATACATGACATGATGTCAGTATCAATCCTTGATCCAATTGAATTGATCAATGAACTAGTTGTTTAGGACCTTGATCCAATCGGTTCACTCACTGAACCAGTCAATTCATGCACGGGTTAACCAATATTCAGCCAATGCAATTTCAATCAACTTGACACTCCAACCGATCAGTTCAACACTTGAACCGGTCAGCTAAGTCTAATCAGTCAATTATTGTTTAAATCATATACCTAAGTACTTTTAATAATTAAGTTAAACATTATTCATGAATAAACTTATATTTCAACTATATCCTATGTGTGTAACCCTTTAGGTTCCAAGTTACATTGGCAGTGAATGTCCATAACTAGTTTATGGCATCACAAACAATGAGCAGTATTTAGCAACACATCATTTCTACCCATGTAATTGGAAAGTTAGAGAACAACTTCAACCAACAATATGTGATTGATGTTATAGTGTTTGTATAGTTCCTTTGTCACTGATATCCATATTGAACTCAACACATGGAATCATCATCCTCTTAAACATTATTCTTTGAACTAGAGTAGACTGTATGTGATATTTGTAAGCTTAATACCACATATTGACTCACATGAGTATGGCCATGTATTTCTCAATCTCTCTTATCAAGCGGTGAGGATATCAAACTTTTATAGGAGGGACAAACCCATGTACATCACTCACAATCATCCCCATGTGTCACAGTGCACTTGAGCACCATCTTTATGGCAACCCTTATTCAAAGTTACGGGGGATGTATACTGAAAAACATGTGATGAGTGTAGATACTTCAAGTATAAGAATCACAATCACCACCATCACTCTAAGAGATGATTCTGACTACCATGTAATGGTTTCCATGCATCACTCTCATAGTGGGTCTATCTGATACTCTTTTTCTAACAAGTGTCTATGTGTTTGTCTTGATATCACATATCATGACTGATGAGATTCTATCATCAACCAACACAATAAACATCTTACTAGGGACGTAATATAATTGTATGTACTCTTGACATCCATATGACCTCATTTTTTAGGTCATCAACCCAAATACATATGTCATTGAGTAATATCATTCTCTAGACATTTATTATGTCACATCATTATCTCATAACTAAATAAAACCAAACAAATTGAAAGATTGTTTACTATTAATAAAATAAGTTACAAGATATGCAATTACAATCATCATATGATTGGTTGTGGGCATACAAACAACAAGTTGGACAGTTTGGAAGGACTAGGAGAAGTAGAGTAGCCTTGTGACGGGGACTAGTGCTGGTTGGGCAACTGTGAAGGGACATGAAAGAGGGTGACTAGTTGACACTGACTATTGGTGATGTGGTGATAGAAACTATTGGACACATAGTCAGGAGCTATGCATAGGCACTGGTGAAATGATCGATTGTTGACTATGGCAACTCAAGTTGATGGGGGTCAGCAAGTCAAGTAGTTGGAAGGGGTGATGTTACTCATGAGGGTGCAGAGGTTAGGGTTTAGAGGGATGAGCCCATGACCCCCACAAATGGTTGGTTTTGTAGGCAAAATGGGGATATCAAATCCATCAATTGGTGACTCAGCCAATCAAATAGGAAATTGAGGGAAGAAACTCTCAATCATCTACCTCACAATTTTTATGCTCATTATGGTCCACCAGTTTGGGAGGCCAACCGACCAGTTTGAATTTTGAACTTGAATCTGTCTTTTTTTAATGACCAACAATAGAAGGGGGAATTAATTATAAAATAGAAAATGGAAAATTTATATATGAAAAATAGGAAGAAATAAAAATAAGGACAAAAGTTGAAGGAAGAGTGGAATGTTGGGCTACCTCCAAACAGGCACCATGTTTTGTCATTAAAGGCTTGACATTTGTGATCAATTCATCACTAGTGTTGGTTCTAAAAGGAACAAGGGTTGGGGATCCCTTATCTCTAGATCTTTTATGGTAGGATTGTGATTTATTCCTTGGGCAACAAAATCATCAGTTGTAAGGTAGTGCTTGAGTATGTGTCCATTCACTACAAATTTACCCTTGAACTAGTCCCAAAGGAGGAAGGTGCCATTTGGATAGGCATGTTTCACTAGGTAAGGCTCATAACCCCAGATTTTGAGCTTTCCTCATGGAATAGTCTTCCTTTTGAGTTTTGCACTAGAGCTTGATTGCCCTCTTTGATATATTTTCTTCTCAGATGGACATCATGCCATATTTTCATCTTGTCCTTATAGATTCATGCACTCTCATAGGTGGAAATTCTCCATTCCTCAAGTTCTTGCATTTGGAGTAAAAATCTATCACCAGCTAAAAATAGATCAAAGCTAAGGGTCTTGATGGCCCAACTGGATTTATGCTCCATCTTTATGGAGAGTTCGCAAGATTTCCCATAGATTAATCAAAAGGGTGTGGTTCAAAAAGGTCTATTGAAGGCAGTTTTATAGTCCCCCTTAGTGCATCATTCTGCTGCAAGGGCCAATCCTTTTTGGTGTGATTCATGATCTTCTCCAAGATAAGGTCCTTGAAGAGATTCATCATAGATTTGGAGTCACTCATTTTTTTAAAATGGCTTCCACCCACTTGGAAATATATTCCACAGCCACAAGAATGTAGGTAAACCCACAGGAAGAGGTGAACACTCACATGTAGTCAACTCCCCAGTCGTCAAAAATTTATAATTTCTTCCATGAGATCATAGACATCTATGCCCTTGTGGTTATGTTTTGGATCTCTGGAATTGGTCACATGTGAAAACAAAATCATAGGAGTCTTTAAACATCATGGTAAAAAAGAGCCCACATTGAAGAACATTCGTGGTTGTCTTTTCTAAACTCATGTGTCCATTGGTTGGGCCTGAGTGACACTGCTCCAGAATAGTGTGAGCTTCTTCTTTGATGACACACCTATGGTAAAGGTCATCTGCACATAGCTTGAATGAATAGGGTACATCCCAATAGGAATTCCTAATTTCATGCAAGAATTTCATCTTTAAATATCCTTTGTACTCACGATGTCAGACATTAGATACAAGATAGTTAACATAATCGAAAAACCATTGAAAATGAACCCTCAATTTCAGTAGTCAGTCATCTAGAAAGGAATCATCAATTGGCATCTTTTCACTATCTGGCCATGAAAGACAGCTCAGGTGGTCAACTCCACACTTTTAGAACCTATCTTATCTCGGATTTCTAGATTGATCTCTTATAGTAGCAGTATCTGTTGGATAAGCATGGCCTTGACATCTTTCTTCATAAAAAGGTAACAGATGGCTGCATGATCCATATACACTATCACTTGGGAACCTACCATGTAATATGGGAACTTTTTGAAGGATTAGACGATCATGAACACCTCCTTAATTATCTGTCGTGGTGTATTTTTACAGCTCATCACCTAATGTCTTTGAAGAATAGTAGATAACATGGTGGATCTTATTGATCTGCTTCTTGAGTGTGGCTCCTACCACATAGTCACTTGTGTCACACATGATCTTGAATAGTAATGACTAGTCCCAAACATGGATAACTAGAGTGAAGGTGATTGTTGCTTTTAGTCTATTGAAGATAGTCATTTGAGTTTGATCAAAATAAAAAACAACCTCCTTCAATAGGAGGTTAGTGAGAGGCTTGGTGATTTTATAGAAATACTAAATAAATCTTTTGTGAAATCACGAACTTCCTTGACATAGGAGAGAGGTGGAATTTTAATGATGATTACATTTTTCACTGTCAACCTCTGATCCTCTACTACCTAACATATGGCCAAGAACAATGCCTTCCCTTACCATAAATTGTCATTTCTCCCAATTTAGCACTAGTTCTTCTTCACATTATTCTAGAAAGAGAGATAAGTGATGCAAACATAAATCAAAATAGTCTCCATAGATAGAGAAATCATCCATGAAAATTTCCATCGGTTTGTCTATTAACCCAACAAATATGACGACTATGCATCAATGGAAGGTAGCAAGAGTGTTGCAGACACCAAAAGGCATCCTCCTTGAGTAACCATCAAGGTATCAAAATTGTTCTTGACAAGTGAGGCACTCAACATTAGATCAAGAAAGGGGATAGGGAAGTGGTCTTTCATTGTGACCTTGTTCAATTTTATGTGATCAATGCACATCCTCCACCTCCTAACTGTGTCAGTGGGAATAAGCTAGTTGTTATCCTGTTTCACCACAGTACCCCCTTTTGCAAGCATGACTTGATTGTAGATGACCTAAGGAGAGTTAGAGATTGAGTAAATCATCCATGTGGTGAGAAGCTGATGAATTCTAGGTGACAACCTCCTTCATGTTTATATTTATCTTGCGATGAGGGTCCCTAGACAAGTTGTAGTCCTTGACCGTGGGGATCTTGTGCATGAAGATAGTTTGGGTAACCCCTATTACGTCTTTCATTTTATATACCAAGGTAACTCTTCTTTTCATCAACTTAGTCATTATCTTTTGATGGTAACCAGATAAAATTGTTGTTCATCATGAAAAACATATTTGAGCCCTTCATGTAGGGCCTTTATTTCTGTAGCATTTGGTGGTTCAACTTATCCACAAAAATAGAAGCTTTCTTAGGTCTTCAAACTCAGTGTAAGATATAGTCTCAAAGGTGTCCAGATGGACCCTACACTAGCAGATCTGCTCATCATCTATGTTTGACTTTGTCAAGCTGTGAGGATTGTATGTACTAGATTTTTTTATAGTCTGTACCCTAGTCTAAGAGAGGAGAGATTGTAAATTTAGTCAATCAAGTGAAATTCTGCATGGATGATTGGGCTCTTCATTCTTTAAAAAACATGGAATTCCAAAGTTTGCCTATCTCGCTATAAGAGAATGGCACTAGCTTCCACATCGATCAAGGACCGATCTATAGCTAAAATTGGAGGGTAGAAAATAAGAGAATAGTGGGCGTCCTCCTTAATGTCCATGATTACGAAGTAAAAAATGACATATGCTTCTTTTCCTACTCTCACAGGGATATACTCTATAATTCCCATCGGTTTTTTCATATACAAATCTACCAACTAAATGGTTATTACTGTGGGAAGCATTTCTACAAATCCCAATCTTTTAAATAGACTATAAGGCATGATGGAAATACTTGCACCTAAGTTTGCAAGTCGTTTTTTACAAGTATTGTCATCTACATAACAACCAATCCCAAAGGAACTAGAGTCCTTCTTATTCTTAGGCATTTTGTTTATAATACTATTAGAAATAGTTCTTGCAAGATTTAGGATCTCATAAACTATTGTGGCATAATTCCTAGTCAATAGAGTCTTTAGGTACTTTGACCATGCATGTATTTCAGAAAGGGAATCCAGGAAATGGATGTCCACTTGAAGCTTCTTCATATCTTCCTCGAATCTCTTGAATCTTTTATATAGACTCATTTGCCTAGCACTCTCCTAGTAGGGAGGGTGTGTCTTGTAGACTAGTACATTAGAATTAACAACCTTAATTTTTGAAGCCTTGATAGTAGGAATCTTCCTTATACTAGGATCAATAACTTCTTTATGAACTTGTTCTTACTCAAAAATCATTCTACCGTCATCATAAAAGTGTATAGGAATGGAAGATGACTTATCTGGAGGGTGGAAGTTGTACATACATGTTTGTAAAATGTGTCGAGGAACATTTAGATACTTAAGGTGCTTCGGGTTATTCTTAGGTGTGACTCTTTGAGATTCCTATTTGGAAGTTATGGCTCCCCTTGACTCAACAAAATTGTCTCTCTTTGTGTGGCAAGGGCATGTTCTATCCCGATGTTTGACTTCTTCTTCATTCATCCTATATTGATGGATCCATTTCAGGTAATGAAAGGTTCTATTGATCTCTGAGTCAAACACAAATGGTGTAGAATTAATGCTTTGATAACATTGTATCAATTCTTAGTAACTAGAAAAAATATTAAATGATGTTTAAGTTTCAAGGAAGGATAAGTTCAAAAATATAAGTGTTATTATAAAATGGAAAGAAAAAGACTAATTATTCAAAGCATTGGATTTGAAAGCAACTCTATTGTCCCTGATAATGACGTCAATATTGATATCTATCGTTTCACAACAAATTCACTTGAGAACATGATTCCCCAGAGTTTAGCCTTTAAAATGGCAATCAATTCATCATGAAGTGAACAAGTTCAATGTAGCACAAAAAGCGTCGATCTTAGGGAACAATGTGATTAGAATTTTATTCGAACCAATTTCTGAGAGTAATATTTAAAATCTGGTTTTGGATAGATATTATAACTAAACTAGGAAATTAACAATATACAAGCAAAAGCTAATCAAGTCTAAGATTTATAAAATTATTAAGTGATATTGGTGGCTTGGGGGTTCACCACATATACTATGTATCTACTTTATTTGATTCAACGCCTTAATTTTATTGACTAGATCTGGACCAAGAGGATTTGCATCCTTGCATAATAAAAATCACACAAGGGTCAAACTTCTCACAAACTCGAGAGCTCAATGTTTATGGATCATTGTGTAATCATCCATTAAATCTTCTTCTGGGATATCTTCTAGAATTTTATGGGTTTCATCAGGTTTTCTAACCCATGTATCTGGATAATCATTACAAATTATTATAACAACAGGTTTTCATAAGTCAAGTAATAAGATCAAATGAAAACACATCTAATAAATAGAAATCATAGATGACATCTTAATACTATGCTTGTCCTGAATCTTGTGAAATAATATGATCTATTGACCTAAAACTTGATCTTTGATTTACTCATTATAATAATAAGAACTTGATCTAATGTTAACCCCCAATGATGTTAGGTATCATAATTATAATCTATAAATTTGATTATGACTTGAATAATGATCATAAAGTTAAGGTTAACACATATGATCCTAGAAAACCTAGGTAAGTCATTCACACTAAAAAATATTGGACACCTGAAATAATGTTAGACATATTGAAATATTGGTTGATTACAAGTGAATGATCCAACCCTAAGGTTGACATAGGAAAAGTGTGACCCTAATCTTGAATAATGAAACATGATCTCCAAATATCATGATCCTAACCCTTGATCCAAACATTGTGATATAGGATCTGACTCGAAGGGTCTACCTATTACTTGTTGATCTATACTCGAAATCTTCAGTGAAAGGTATGCTATTATACTTTCTCTTTGGTTGTAATGAAGATACTTTTTATGTATCTCTTGATTATGTACTTGTCTATATAGTTGGTTGACCTATTGTTCCTTATTGATTAGGATTTTGTATTTCTTCTATTATATTTTAAGAAAAATAGGAAAACATAAATGGCATGCCCATTATGACTGCATGTATATTGATAATGCTGATGATGATGTTGATAATGTTGATATTGAGTGCAAACAACCCCTCATTCAGAGGAGGACTTGTACATTGACATCCTATCTCCCATGGTGACAAGGAGCCTAGTGACCTCCCCATCGCATTGGGGTAATAGAGTCACACAAAATATATAACCATGCTTATTGATTACAGCATAATGGGAACTTGTAATAAAAAGTGAATTGTTTTGAAATAAACATCTTGTCGAATAAATGTTGGTATTGCAAATGCTCATTATATCTTTTGAAATATAATTCATGCCAAGTACACTAATTTTCTTATAAACCATTTTACTTGTTTTTATATAGCGTACCGTGTAATTGCATTGACCTTGTGTCTTGATTTTCTTGATTTTAGGGAAAACATTGAAACCATGACTATATCACTTTCACATTCATATACTCGGATGAAAAAGATTGATCTACAAATATCGCCTATATTGGGTTAGTTGTTCTTTAAACTTCCTGGTTTTTGAGGTTATTGTATATGTCAGTGTATTAGATCCTATTGGGCCACTCCAGGATGGACACTTCAATACGTTTACCACTGTCTACGTAGTGGGATTGGGATTGGAGTAAAATTAGTTATGTGATAGTTGGTATCAGAGCTTACACACTCCCATATACTTTAAGTAAATAATTTCTCAAGTCTCTTACACCCAAGAAACCCTAAAGTCCATAATGGTGAAAATTGAGGTGTCTAGGCTCGGGGTCCTGACATAATTTCTCCTATCCATTTTCACGGTGGCTGAGATCCCTCACTCTACCTAGCCTTAATTGATCTAGATCTGGACCTAAAGGTTATCTTGTGAAACCCTAGAGAGTCTTTTGGCATGTCATATCTTATTTAAGGACTATCCTAAGCCACCCATGTAGATGAAGATTAGGTAGTCTTCTCATCTCATCATGTGGTTCTTCTCATGACCTTTCACCACGTGATTTCTCGACTACGGGTAGCTTATATGGGAAAAATGAATGTCATTAGAAATAGTGAAAGTTGATTAATAAAATGATACAATGATCTGACCTTAATGTGAAAACTTGATTTTGATCAATGAATCTTGACATCAAATACTCTTGTATGACCCCTACTATCATGAAAACTCAATTTAATGAAAACTTTACTATATGCTCCCTATGTTTGAGGTGAATGATAATAAACCAGATCTAGTGTTAAAAGAAGGACTTGTACCTTATTGTTGATAAGGTACCTATTTTATTTATTCTGTGTTGCCCTATTTTTGACTAAACCTCAAAACATAGTTAAACAACTCTTATCCTATTTTTTTATTATGCAACATGATTTTTCCATGAAATTATTATACATTATGACTCACAAAATCATGATGTAAGACTATGATACAAAAAGTAGTTTTCCTATTGATATTGATGCCTTTTGTAATCTTAGTTTTCATATGATGACCACAGACCTAAATCATGCACCTATTTTCAAATTATATCACTGATCATGAAAGGAAAGGAATTCAAATCTTGACATTATTACCATATTATGATCTTGAATTTTGATCTCATGACCTTATGGAATATGATTTAATCATTAATACTCCCCCTATCTGAATAAGCTCAATGGATCACGACTAATGTTAGAAATGTGCTAGATTAGGGTAGTAGTTGACTCATGACTCCCCTCACCTAGGTCACAACTTTATTACGACTACCTCTAAATTTTCACCTTGTTGATTATTTAGAGTTTGGAAAGGTATTCCCTTTCACCCTATTTGTCTCGATTGACCTATGTTTAATAGGTTAAACCCATGGTTGATACTCTATCTTGAATATTGATTTAATAATGACCGTGATATATGACAATATTGATTGTTGCTTGTGGTTGACTTCCTAGATAGATCTAGGTATAGATCATTCATCAACCTTGGATACCATGATAATGAAATCTTGATATGTTGCTCGAATACTCCTCGAATATTGTTGCTCAAAATTTAATATATCTGAGTGCTCTCCGCCAAGGTATAAATAGAAATCTAAACCCTAGCTTTGGAATATCTATACATATGATCTTGATATCAAAACTTCAATTCTTGATATTGATTAAGAGAATTGTAACTCACAATTGTCAATCTCATTAATGATACAAATCCTATTTTCACATTATTTGGACCTTGAGATCACCCTAAATATATGACTAATGACTTCAAACTCCCAAATCTTGAATTTTTTTTAAATGATGACTATATTGACTCTCTCGATTTATGACTTAGGGTTTATCTCTCATTAGGACTAGGGTGCGACCTTCCCATTGATTTTGAGATCAAAATAATGATGTTGAAAGTATGTTGTTGCCTCAAAATGTTGAAATATGAAATATCAAATCATGGATATATAACCCCACCTAGGCCAATGTAGAAGCTAAGACCGTGAGATTTTGGGATTGAAAGTCACCTTATACACTCGATTCAAGAACTCTATTTGTCTGACCTAAAATGTGATCTCTCCAAATTTGTGATCAATAGATGCATTCCATATGTGTGACTCATATGATGTCTTTGAATAATATATGTATTGCCCTTGATACTCAATTGCTAGATGATTAAATGGTGTTGGTACCAAGTTAGTTATGATATGAAACATGGAACCCCAATTATGATTATTGTAATACGTGAAATTTGAAGATATGATTTTGATTATATAGTTGAGGATACTCCAGTATTTGAGGATATGATCTAGTTTTTGGTAGTTCCAATTTTGAGGTTTTTTTTTAATTTTGGGGACAAAATTCCTTTTTAAGGAGGGAAGGATGTGAAAAAGTAGATTTTATCTTAAGAATTAAATATTACTCTTTTGACCCTTTTATGTTTACTCATGAACTCAAATTAATTTTTCTTAGATACATAATCAATGTTGATACTCAAATTCGAAATATGGTGATCAATGTGAATTTTATACACATTATAACACTTCAAATTGGATTCATTCATCACTTTATCCAAATAAATAAATTGGTCAATCAAACTTTGTCTTTTGGTTCTCAAACTTTTTCTAAATATTATCCACATATTGGTGAATCTATGTTCCAAATTTCATCCCATTTGGACATTCCTACAATTTTCTATGAATTTTGGAATTTTTGTGCTCAAAATCCCTAAATATTTGCCTTTTTATTTGGCTTTTCCAAGTCAGCAATCCGAGTAAAGGGTCAGGGGTGAGCCACGACCCTTGTATCTAGCTCTCATGGATCTAGGCATGATCCAATGGATATGGACACATCTTCTACCTCCCGCAATCAATGGGGCGGAAGTAAATGAAGACCAAAGAGCGAGATCTCCCGCCTATGACCCTGATTCGTATTCTAAGTGAACCAAAATGCTCCTCTCAAGATTTAAAAACCATAAAACCCTACTGTGACTAGCTTTTATGCACTATTGCACCACCAACAAACCTCCCTTGCTTAACACTCTCACTCTGACAACCATGGCCATCTTCACACCTTGACCTAGCCCTAAAACCTTATCATCCATCCTTATAAAAGGACCCCTCGGACTCGCCATCACTGTACAAAGCTATATGCCTCATTCTCACTATTTTTTTGGCCTTGGGTAGCCCATCCTCTATGCTGACCCTCTTGCTGCTCGAGCAGCACCGCCGCCTGGTGCAATTGGGGCATCTTGCCCTTGATTCTCTAGCAGGCGACTGAGGGCCCCATTACCTTTGCGGGATTGTGCAGACCCCAACTGGAATTCTCTCTGCCACAATAGGATCCTCCTACTCCCTTTGGCCTTAGCACCGGAAATCTTGCTCATCTGCGCATGTGCACTCACGCACAAGGATTGGAATGGGAGGGAAAGGGGTCCAAGCCAAACCAGCCAGCCCAAACGACCAAGTTGAACCGCTATTGAGACAAAAAACCGAGATCGAACTAAAGCATCTTAACCAACTAGCGACCTTGCTTACGTGGCTTCATCTAGACCCCTCGTGTATCATCCAACGATCACACTTTTTTGCACTTAAGGTATTTTGTAACTCCTCTCTACCTAATATTCATTATAATTGTCCCAATCTTGCAAAAATCATATCTCTTGATTTCTAGCTCCAAAAATTACAAATAAGTAGTCCATCTTGAAAAAAAAATCTAATGAACCCATTAAAACTTCTTTTCAAGACTGATTCTATATATTTTTCACTAATATTCGTAGGATTTGTTTCTTTTACTCAATGAACTTGTCAAATGACTCTATTTTTGGTTAATCTTAACTAACACTGAAAGCCCTAATTTTTGACTCTTGTGTTCATATTGAGACTGTAAATGCATACTTGAGCCATTTGTGATATAAATCCATATTTGTTGACTTGATTCAATCTTGAATATGATGGTGACATCTTAATATTATGCTTGGTCTGAATCTTGTGAAATATTATGATCTATTGACCTAAAACTTGATCTTTGATTTACTCATTATAATAATCAGAACTTGATCTAATGTTAACCTCCAATGATGTTAGTTATCATGTTTATAAGCTATAAATGTGATGATTACTTGAATAATGATCATAAAGTTAAGGTTAACACGTATGATCCTAGAAAACCTAGGTAAGTCATTCACACTCGAAAATATTGGACACTTGAAATAATGTTGGACAAATAGAGATATTGGTTGATTATAAGTGAATGACCCAACCCAAAGGGTGACATAGGAAAAGTGTGACCCTAATCTTGAATATTGAAACATGATCTCCAAATATCATGATCCTGACCCTTGATCCAAACATTGTGATTTAGGATCTGACTTGAAGGGTATACCTATTACTTGTTGATCTATACAAAAAATCTTTAGTGAAAGGTACGCTATTATACCTTCTCTTTGGTTGTAATGAAGATACTTTTTATGTATCTCTTGATTGTGTACTTGGTTAGATACTTTGTTGAGATATTGTTCCCTATTGATTAGGATTTCATATTTCTTATATTATTTTTTTAGACAAACAAGAAAAAATAAATGACATGCAAATTATGACTTCTCATATATTGATAGTGATGATGATGATGTTGATAATGTTGATAATGTTGATATTGAGTGTAAGCAACCCCTCATTTAGAGGTGGACTTGTACATTGACCTCCTATCTCCTTTGATGAGAAGGAGCCTGGTGACCTCCCCATCGCGTTGGGGTAATAGAGTCACACAAAATATATAAGCATGCTTATTGATTACAACATAATGGGAACTTGTAATACAAATTGATTTTTTTTGAAATAAACATCTTGTCGAATAAATGTTGGTTTTGCCAATTGCTCATTATACTTTTGAAATATAAGTCCTGCCAAGTACACTAATTTTCTTATAAACCATTTTACTTGTTTTTACATAGTGTATTGTGCAAATGCATTGACTTTGTGTCTTGATTTTTTTTATTTTAGGCAAAACATTGGAACCTTGACTATATCGCATATACTCTGATGAAAAATATTTATCTACAAATATCCCCTATATTGGGTTAGTTGTTCTTCAAATTTCTTGGTTCTTTAGTTATTATTTCTTATTGTATATGTCAGTGTGTTTGATCCTATTGGGCCACTCAGGGATGGGCTCTTCAATCCTTTTACAACTTTCTAGGCTATGGGATTGGGATTAGGGTAAAAATGGTTCCATGATAGTTGGTATCAGAGCTTACACACTCCCATATACTTTAAGTAAATAATTTCTCAAGTGTCTTACACCCAAGAAACTATAAGTCCATAATGGTGAGAATTGAGGAGTCTAGGATCGGGGTCCTAACATAATTTGTCCTATCCATTTTCACAGTGGATGAGATCCCCCACTCTACTTGGCCTTAATTGATCTAGAACTGGACCTAAAGGTGATCTTGTGAAACCCTAGAGAGTCTTCTGGAATCTCATCTCTTCTTTAAGTAATATCCTAAGCCACCCATGTAGATGAAGATTAGGAAGTCTTCTCATCTCATCATGTGGTTATTGTCATGACCTTTCACCACGTGATTTCTCGATTATAGGTAGCTTATATGGGAAAAATGAATGTCATTAGAAACAATGACAGTTGATTAAGAAAATGATACCATGATCTAACCTTAACGTGAAAACTCGATTTTGATCAATGAATCTTGAAATCAAATACTCTTGTATGACCCCTAATATCATGCAAACTTGATTTAATTAAAATATGACTATATGCTCCCTATGTTTGAGGTGAATGATAATAAAGCAGATCTAGTGATACAAGGACTTATACCTTATTGTCGATAAGGTCCCAATTTGATTTATTTTGTGTTGCTCTATTATTGACTAAACCTCAAAACATAGTTAAGCAACTCTTAAGCTATTTTTTTGTTAAGCAACATGATTTTGCCATAAAATTATTAACCATTATGACTCACAAATTCATGATGTAAGACTGTGATCCAAAAAGTAGTTTTCCTATTCACTATTGATGCCTTTTGCAATCTCAATTTTGATATGATGACCACAGACCTAAATCATGCACATGTTTTCAAATTATCTCACTACCTTGATCATGAAAGGAAAGGAATGAAAATCTTGAAATTATTACCCTATTATGATCTTGAATTTTGATCTCAAGACCTTATGGAATATGATTTAATCATTCATACTCCCCCTATATGAATAAGCTCAATAGATCATGACTAATGTTATAAATGTGCTAGATTAGGGTGGTAGTTGACTCATGACTCCCCTAACCTAGGTCACAACTCTATTATGACTACCTCTAAATTTGCACCTTGTTGATTATTTAGAGTTTCTAAAGGTATTCCCTTTCACCCTTTTTGGATCGGTTGACCTATGTTTAATAAGTTAAACCCATGGTTGATACTCGATCTTGAATATTGATTTAATAATGGTCATGATATATGACAATATTGACTATAGCTTGTAGTTTTCTTCCTAGACAGACCTATGTCTAGATCATTCATCAACCTTGTATACCATGATAACAAAATCTTGATATGTTTCTCGAATACTCCTCGAATATTGTTTCTCAAAATTGAATATAGATGAGTGATCTCCCCCAAGTTCTAAATAGGAATCTAAACCCTAGATTTGGAATATCTATACATATGATCTTGATATTGAAACTTCAACTCTTGATATTGATTAAGAGAATTGTAACACATAACCACAACTTGATCTAAATCAATACTGATCACCCAGTGATGTCCTCTCTCCTAGGGTTTTCCCGAGGTAGTGGCCACAAGGGGAACCTTTGCGGAGGTCGGGGTTGTGGCCACACCGATCATCTGCCTGATCATAATATGGGAAACCAAGAGAGAGTGACTCCTGCTCAAGGATCTTCTAACGTCACCAAAGAAGTTATACATACCATATTACCCAAAGGTGCAGCAATGGAAACAGATGCGAGCATGAGTGCTAGCAACGGCGCAAAACCCTCATACGCCGAGACGGTCTCTGGACGACCAATTGGCATGCTAACTTATGAAAATCTGATCTCACCTGACATGTTGCGCGAGTCTGACATCAACATGGACCTTGGCGGGGTCCTCCCATCCTTCTCAGTCCTCAATGAGGCACTGCAACCCCTACTGGAGCCGTGGAAGCTTGTCGTCGTAGTCAAGGCGATTGGAATCAACGTGGGTTTCAAGGCCCTGATCAACAAGATCTACACCATCTGGAAACCTCAGCAGGAATTCTATGTTATTGATCTAGAGAACGGCTACTACATCATTCAATTCTCAGGGCATGATGACTCCCTGAACGCCATGACCGGGGGACCATGGATGATATTCGACAACTATCTGTCTGTTCAGTCGTGGTCGCTGGCCTTCCATCCTTCTGATCCGATTCCAACAAAGCTAGTCGTCTAGGTGAGAATTCCAGAGCTACCTGTCTTCCTTTTCTAAAACCAACTGCTTATCTCCATAGGCAACTCGGTTGGGAAGACAGTTAAGGTAGATGACCATACTCTCCAGGGACACCGTGGGAAGTTCACATGGATTGCTGTCAAAGTGGAAACTTACATACCCCTTCTGTTGACTATCTTCATCAACGGGGAACACTTTCTCCTTGAGTATGAGAACCTCCCTGTGGTATGCATGAAGTGTGTGAGGGTTGGTCATGCAGATAAGGACTGCAAACAAGCAATACATACTGAGACCAACAAAGTAACCAAGTCTACACTAATGCCTTTGCCTGGTGTCACATATATCATGGAAATCCATAACTAGAAGCCAGAGCCGAGGAAACAAACACACACAAAAGCTGTTGTTACGAAGACTTTAGCCATGGATGTAGAGAAACCTATCCAAGTCACAGACGCTGATGTCGAGGTAGACGAAGAGGGCTTCACTAAGGTGATAACCAAGAAGAAAAAACAGAAGCAAAAGAAGGCGGCATCATCTTCCGTCAGCCAAGCCGCATCCATACCCAAGGAGGTCACTGAATCCATCGTTCAGCTGGTAGGAAACGAAACCAGCAATGGTCGCTCCCACCCGATTGATGAGGGACATCTATTCCAATTCCAGTCATCTCCTCACACCCAAGGGCAAAAACCTCACAGGCACTTTAGCAAGCAAGGAATAGATAATGGTAATGGCTTCGTCATTCTAAGGAATTGCAAGGTCGTCTACCAAACTATGATTAGCCCAGATCGGGTCTGGAAAAGAGGCAGAACGGACACCAGTGAGGCTGAACCACCAGATGAGATAGTTGGAGCTAGCACCGGTGCACATCATCCCAAGAAAACCCTAGTGTTCGGTGATGAATAGACTAAGGGTGATGTTGATAATCAAATTCATGAAAATCTTAAAGGGCAATCCGAAGGATTGCTTGCTGCTATCTGACGCATCACCCTTTCTTCCTCGCACCTTTTTAATGTTTTATTGCTGGAACATTCAAGGCTCCTGCCAAGGCAAGAAGATTCTTCATATCAAAGCGATGAAACACTCATATAATCTGTAGTTTCTAGCTATAGTTGAACCACGTTGCAGTGGTGACATTGCTTCTAACATCATCCGCCAATTGGGCTTCTCCTCCTCCCACAGAGTTAAAGCAATAGGTTTCTCAGGCAGAATTTGGATCCTCTGGGATCACCGTAAGTGTGAGGTTGAGGTCCTTCTCAACCACAAATAGTTTATCCATCTGAATATAAACAAGAGTTGGTTCCTAACTATCATCTATGGCAACCCCAACTCGACAGTCAGGAAACATATTTGGGACCATCTCGAAGCCATTTCCACTACCATCAATTCCAGTTGGATAGTCATGGGTGATTTCAACACTATGCTACATACATCTGAGAAGAAGGGAGGTAAACATTTCTATTAAAGATCTTGTGCTCGTTTGAATGAATTCCTAATGAACATCGGACTATCTGATCTCAGAACCCAAGGCAACCTCTTCACCTTCAAATGAGGTACCCTCTTTAAAAGGCTCGATCGAGCTATAACTATTAACGAATGGCTCAACCGCTTCAATGAGGCCACAGTGATAGCTCTACCTAGGCTCCTTTCAGACCACAGTCCTCTGTTATTGCGAATGAATAGTCCCAAAAAATAGCATTGCAAACACTTTAAGATGAAATCCAGCTGGTCTATTAATTCAGATTTCTAGTCCACTAT
The DNA here is from genome assembly GCA_963693085.1 of Alisma plantago-aquatica. Classification (NCBI taxonomy): domain Eukaryota; kingdom Viridiplantae; phylum Streptophyta; class Magnoliopsida; order Alismatales; family Alismataceae; genus Alisma; species Alisma plantago-aquatica. The sequence continues at coordinate 122,819,245 of OY856415.1, read as the reverse complement.
TCTACCTTGCTGAGATTCATCCCTATCGTTCCAAGATGCTCTAAATGCCTTTCAAAAGCTAGCCTCAAAATGGGACCATAATCAAATGAGAGAATAAAACAAAGAAAAGAACAAGCTTCTTGTCAGCATACGTCATATTTAGGTACAAACTAAACTGAACCCTACTGATCCTATTAATTTGGTTGATATTGAGCTCTAGGAAAAATACAACCAACTCCTCCTCAGTGAAGATATCGACTAGAAACAAAGAGCATGTATTGATTGGCTCCGCCATGGCGACAGTAATATAAAGTTCTTCCAATCTTTTGTCAAAGCACGCATCCATCACAATAGAATTACGTAGTTAAAAAATGATGTTGGGATATGGATCACTGAACCTAACACCCTTTGTAAGTATGTCTGTGATTTCTTTGAAAATCTTATGTCCTACTCTTTTCAACCTGATCTTGGGGCTATTAGTCGGTATCTTGGGGTGTTCAAATAGCTTACTGATGAGGAACTTGATCCAATTCAATTGATCCCTAATCCACACAAAATCTGAGATGTTATGTTTATGATGGCACCATCTAAGGTGCCTGGTCCTGACGGTGTGTATAATGACTTCATACATAACAATTGGGCTAAGATTGGTCCCTCCCTAATTAAGACAATCACAAACACATATGTATCAGGTGTAGTCGATGCTTCCACTGCAAACTCTCACCTAGTGCTTATTCCTAAAATCAAGGCCTCTATAACCTGTAGTGACTTGAGGCCCATCTCCTTAAACAATGGCTACTTCAAATTGCTGTCCAAGATTATTGTGGAACATATCAAACCATACTTGAATGCCTAGATATCACCTCATCAATCTAGCTTCATCCCTGGTCGCAAGATCAGTGATAACGTTCTTCTAGTGTAGGAAATCATACACTCTATGAAATCAAAGAACATCAAAAAGAAATGGATGTGTATCAAGCTTGACCTTTCTAAGGCGTTTGATAGGATGAATTGGAGTTTTGTAAAGGATACCTTGGTAAAAACTGGGATCCCAGACAAAATTATCACCATTATCATGTAGATCATCACTATTGGGGAAACATCCATCCTCTGGGGTGGTCAGCCACTACAACCTTTTAAAGCTTCGCATGGTGTTCACCAAGGCGATCCCATAAGTCCCTACTTGTTCGTTCTTTGTATGGAGCGCCTCTCCCAAGCCATCACCAATGCAGTAGGGAATGGTTCCTGGATTCCGATCAAACTCACCCAAGGTGGAATGCCTATATCGCATGTCTTCTTTGCATATGACATCTTGCTCTTCGTAGAAGCATCTGTTAGCCAGGCTCGTAGCATCAACAAAATACTGAAAGCTTTCTCTGATGTTTCTGGTCAAATTGTCTCTAGGGAGAAGTCAAAGTGCTACTTCTCCAGCAATGTTACTAACTCTGAACGCAAGATGGTGAATGACAAACTGGGATTCCCATGGACATCTAACCTTGGGAAATACCTCGAGATCCCTATCCTTCATCATAGAGTAAACAAGCAAATGCATGGCCACATCACAACCCTTGTAAAGAACTATTTCAATGGTTGGGTGATGTGCCACCTTTCTATGGCTGGCCACATCACGTTAGCCAAGATCACACTCCAGGCTCTACCTACGTATACCATGCAAATCGTGAAGATATCATCAGCGCTCTGTGATGACATTAATAAGCACGTTCGTACCATTCTCTGGTCTGGCTCAGGCAACAGGAAAACTTCATTGGTCACGTGGAGAAAGATTACAACGCCTAAAGACAAAGGAGGCCTCGGTATAAAGGATAACAGGGATAAGAATACATATTTAATGATGAAGAATGTATGGTCCTTCCTCAATGAACCTGATAAGTTCTGGGTTAAAATCCTCAAAGAAAAGTACACTACCAATGGCAGACTTCTGAAGAAACCTGGTTTGCCCACCTGGCATTTCATCAAGAGCAGGCTAACTGACATCCAATCACTATGCGGAAAGATTATCAATAATGGCCAATCTACTAATGTGTGGCATGACAAGTGGCTGAATAATCGCTCGATCTCTGACATTGTTCCCAACTAGAGCATTCCTCCTTCTTTGGATACCCTAAAAGCATGCTCACTGACTCTAGACAATGGTGAATGGGACTAGGGATTCATTAAATCTTTCCTCCCAAGGCCGACGTGGGAAATGATCGAGACCATCCCACCTCCTTGTCCTCATGGTGGCGAGGATCAATGGTCGTGGCTTCCGGAAACCTTCAACATGATGAGTAGTCACTCTGCCTACCAGTGGTCATGTTCTGCTACCGAATGCCATTCCCCCAGCAGTTGGAATCTCATATGGAAAGTAAGAATTCCGGAATGACTACATGTCTTCCTTTGTCTCTTATAGCATAAAGCCTTGCTTACAAACACCAAACGAGCTCGTCACCACATGGATGTGGATACCCTCTGTCCTGTGTGCAATAATGACGATGAAACTCTTCTTGATGCCCTCTGAGACTGCCCAAAATGCAAGCAGACCTGGAAGGAGATTGTCGTGGACAACTCACATTTTGATTTGTCAGAGAATGATTGGATCACTTTCTATCTTTCTTCATCATTGAGAGATACACTGGATGCATCTGTCATTGTTGTTACCTATTGGCATAACTGGAACCTGAGGAACAAATTCATCCACGAGCATGTTGTTGCCCCTCTTGCCAGACGGGTCAAGTTCATCAAGGAATGCTCCCGTTCAATTCAGAAAGCCTGGGCCATCACGCACAAACCAAGACAACCAAAAGAGACCTCTATTATCCCACCGCATAGTTATATGGCCATGGTCGACGCCCCCTATCAGACTCACTCTGGTCTTTCAGGACTAGGCGTCTTCATATGTGACACCATGGGACATAACACTTTTTTTGCAGGACTCCCCTATGCAAGTTGTTCCAGTTTAGAAGATGAGATCCATGCGATCATTCAAGCCATGCTCATTTGTGCCTCAAAGGACATAGACAACTATGTTATCTTATCAGACTCCAAATTGGCTGTGGAATGCTTGATAGGAAAAACAATGGCGAGGGTAGATTTATACCCCTGATCTGAAGTTACCGAGATCTCAGAAGACATGATAGGGGCAAGCTTACATATATTCCTAGAAGCCAAAATGCAATTGTGGATGGAATAGCAAAGAATGTTTTAAGAACTAGGTGTTCCTTTTCTACTTCACTGCAACCCGCTTGGCTCAGTTGTAATGTCCAAGCGACAACTACTCTGGTTTCTTCCTGTACTAGGGCACATGATCAATAAATAAATAGCCTTGGTTTATAAAAAAAAGATAATTGTAACTCATGATTATCAATCTCAATAATGATACAAATCCTATGTTCACATTATTTGGACCTTGAGATCACCCTAGATATATGACTAATGACTTCAAAATCCCAAATCTTGAATTTTGTTTTTGAAATGATGACTATATTGACTCTCTCAATTTATGACTTAGGGTTTATCTCTCATTAGGACTAAGGTGGGACCTTCCCATTGTTTTTGAGCTTGAAATAATGATTTTGAAAGTATGTTGTTTCCTCAAAATTTTGAAATATGAAATCTCAAATCATGGATGTATAACCTCACCAAGGCCAATGTAGAAGCTAAGACCCTAAGATTTTGGGATTGAAAGTCACCTTATACACTCGATTCAAGAACTTTATTTGTCTAACCTAAAATATGTTGTCTCCAAATTTTGTGATCAATAGATGCTTTCCATATTTGTGACGCATATGATGACTTTGAACAATATATGTATTGACATTGATACACAATTGCTCGATGATTAAATGGTGTTGCGACCAAATTAGTTATGATATGAAACATGGAATCCTAATTATGATTATTGTACAACTTGAAGTTTGAGGATATGATTTTGATTATATATTTGAGGATACTCCAATATTTGAGGATATGATCTAGTTTCTAATAGTTCTAATTTTGAGGTTTTTTTTTAATTTTGGGGACAAAATTCCTTTTTAAGGAAGGATGTGACAAAGTGGATTTTACCATAAGAATGAAATATTACTCTTTTGACCCTTGTATATTTACTCATGAACTCAAATTAATTATTCTTAGATACATAAATAATGTTGATACTGAAATTTGAAATACAGTGATCAATGTGGATTTTATACACATTATTACACTTCAAATTGGATTCATTCATCACTTTATCCAAAGAATAAAATTGGTCAATCAAACTTTGTCTTTTGGTTATTAACATTTTCCAAATATTCTCCATATATTGATGAATCTATTATCCACATTTCATCCCATTTGGACATTCCTACAATTTTCTACAAATTTAGGAAATGTTTTGCTCAAAATCCCTTTATATTTGCCTTTTAATTTGGTTTTCCAAGTCAGCAATCCGGGTAAAGGGTCGGGGGCGAGCGACGACCCTTAGATCTGGCTCTTTCAAATCTTGGCCTGATCTAACAGCTATGGACCCATCTTCTACCTCTCACAATCAGCGGAGAGGAGTAAATGAAGACCAAAGAGAGAGATCTCCCACCTATGACACCAATTCAAGCTTCTAAGCAAGCCAAAATGCTCCTCTCAATATTTTGAAACCATAAAACCCTACTTTGACTAGCTTTTATGCATTATTGCACCACCAACAAACCTCCCTTGCTTTCCATTTCCACTCTGGTGGCTACGACCATCTTCAAACCTCGGCCTAGCCCTAAAAGCTAATCCTCCAACCTTATAAAAGTACCCCTCAGACTCGCCATCACTGCATAAAGCTACATGCCTCATTCTCACTCTTGTTTTGCCCTTGGGCAATCCATCCTCTTCACCGACCCTCTTGCTGCTTGAGTAGTGTCGCTGCTTGGCGTGATTGGGCCATCTTGCCCTTGATTCTCCAATAGTCGAACTGAGGCCCCCATCACCTTTGCGGGACTCTACAAACCCCAACCGACATCCTCACTACTGCAATATGAACCTCCTACTCACTTTGACCCTAGCATCAAAAATCTTGCTAACACATGTATGTGCACTCACACACAAGGCCTAGAATAGGAGGGAAAGGGGTCCAAGCCAAACTAGCTAGCTCAAACGGCCAAGCTGAACTGCTATTGAATTAGAAAAACCAAGATTGAACTGAAGCATCTCAACCAGCAAGCCACCTTGCTCATGTGGCTTCATCTAGACCCCTCATTTATTATCCAACGATAGGACTTTTTCACACTTAAGGTATTGTGTAACTCCTTTCTGCTTAATATTCATGATGATTGTCCAAATCTTGCAAAAATCATATCTCTTGATTTCTAATTCCAAAAATTACAAATAAGTAGTCCATTTTGAATAGAAAAATCCAATGAACTCATTAAAAATGCTTTTCAAGATTTATTCCAGACATTACTCACTAATATCCGTAGGCTTTGTTTCTTTTAATTGATTAACCTGTCAAATGACTCTGTTTGTGGTTAATCTTGACTAAACACTGAAATCCCTAATTTTTGACTATAATGTTCATATTGATACTCTAAATGCATACCTGAACCATTAGTGATATAAATCCATATTTTTTGACTTGATTAAATCTCTAATATGATGGTGACATCTTAATATTATGCAAGGCCTGAATCTTATGAAATATTATGATATATTGACCTAAAACGTGATCTCTAATTTACTCATTATAATAATCAGAACTTGATCTAATATTAACCTCCAATGATGTTAATTATCACGGTTATAAGCCAGAAATGTGATGATGACTTGAATAATGATCATAAAGTTAAGGTTAACACATATAATCCTAGAAAACCTAGGGAATCATTCACACTCGAAAATATTAGACACTTGAAATAATGTTGGACATATTGAAATATTGGTTGATTATAAGTGAATGACCCAACCTAAAGGTTGACATAGGAAAAGTGTAACCCTAATCTTGAATATTGAAACATGATCTCCAAATATCATGACCCTGACCCTTGATCCAAACATTATGATTTAGGATCTGACTCGAAGGGTTTACCTATTACTTATTGATCTATACTCGAAATCTTCAATGAAAGGTATTCTATTATACCTACTCTTTGGTTGTAATGAAGATACTTTTTATGTATCTCTTGATTGTGTAATTGGCTATATACTTGGTTGAGCTATTCTATTGATTAGGATTCTTTATTTGTTATATTATATTTTGAGACAAATTGGAAAACATAAATGACATGCCCATTATGACTACACATATGTTGATAATGATGATGATGATGATGATGTTGATAATGTTGATATTGAGTGAAATCAACCCCTCATTCAGAGGTGGACTTGTATATTGACCTCCTATCTCTTATTATGATAAGGATCATGGTGACCTCCCCATCGCATTGGGGTAATAGAGTCACACAAAATATATAAGTATGCTTATTGATTACAACATAATGGGAACTTGTAATAAAAAGTGAATTGTTTTGAAATAAACATCTTGTCGAATAAATGTTGGTTTTGCAAATTGCTCATTATACTTTTGAAATATAAGTCCTTCCAAGTACACTAATTTTCTTATAAACTATTTTACTTGTTTTTATATAGTGTATCGTGCAATTGCATTGACTTTGTGTCTTGATTTTCTAAATTTTAGGCAATACATTAGAACCTTGACTATACCGATACTCTGATGAAAAAGATTGATCTACAAATATCTCCTATATTGGGTTAGTTTTTCTTTAAATTTCCTGGTTTTTGAGTTATTATTACTTATTGTATATGCCAGTGTGTTAGATCCTATTGGGCCACTCATGGACGGTCACTTCAATCCTTTTACCACTGTCTAGATAGTAGGATTGGGATTGGGGTAAAAATGGTTATGTGACATATTTTCCCACAAAGAATTGGTGCTCTTTTACCACCTCACCCTTGACTATACCTTTCGATAGTTCATTCCTTTATTGAAGTATAATTCACCATGGAAAAATCTATGGTATCCATGGGAAACTATCTCTAACCATTCTTTGGGATAGGGAATCATTAGTCCACTCATTTTCCTTTAGCTTTAACCAACATTTAAGCATTAGTGTCTCACTTAGTATGTATTCCTCTTTCCCTACCTATGTGTCTCACAACACAGCACATCAAGAGTAGATTATAAATTTCAAGCATATTAACAATTCAAGATCATAATACAAATCCAATAGTATTTTAAATCACTTCCACATATCAAGTTCCTTTCATTGTCGATAATAGTGTTTCATGCACTGCAAGTTTTCAAAAATGAGTAATCCTTATTTTATATTTGGAAAAGTCAATACATAGTAGTCTTAGACGAATAAAAGAGATTTAATGAGGAAGTAACTAAACCTTTAGCCCCAACCATTTACAAGAGTGTCCAAGAGACTATAAATGCTCCGTGTAAGGGAATGTCTTTGCACAATCCTAGTGTATCTCCACCAAAGAGATCAAGTTAGACAAAACTCTATTATTAGCCATGGATTGCCAAAAAAAGCATCCTTTGAGATTTTTCAAAGATCTTGATTTCATCCAACTACACTTTTCCATGTGTTAGGATGTTCCTCTCTTGCCATAAAACATAGCACATAGCATTGAAATAAATACCTCCAAAACTTTATTGACCCAAGTTGAGATTCAATTTCAATCTAGCTCAATCAAGGTTCACCTTGATCTCACCAATGGAGTTTCCTCATCATCCATTCTCAAGGATGATTTTTATCAATATATATTATGACATTTTGCATGAATTAGGAGGTGGGAATCATATTTAATACACTTCATACATAGGATACATTTGACATCCATTAGCATACTTGAATATAGTCTTTCCATAGAAGGTGGTTTCCCCATTATATCCGTATAGGTAATTATGCTCCACTTAGGTATATGTTCTCTACAATAAATTGGACCTTCTCATCAAAAGCACAATCACCTTGTTTAGAATAATGTCATTTGGTATTGTGATCTTGAATTTACCAATTACAACCCTAATAAAAAAGGTATATGTGTTTGTCATCATCGAACATAGAGTTCATGCTCTTTAAAATTCGAGACCCATTACTGAAGGAGGCTTTGGACACATCTAAATTAGCATGATACTTTTCATGCACATATCACATTGTTTAGTTGTTTGTGTTTATTTCAAACTCACTAGGATTACAAAAAAACCTATATCTAACTTTGACTAATGTATATGGTGGGTCACCCACAAGTAAATAGATTGTATCATAGTATAGTTGAGGCTTGATCACTAGAGAAAACCTATTTAATAATTATATCAACCAATTTATTAATATTAAACTGAACCTTTAATAGGAAAGGTGGCTGCTTTATTTTTGAGCTAGTAACAAAAACCAATCACAAGAATAAAATTGATATTAAAATAATTAAAAGATATGGAAATGGATTCCATAATTTCAATCCTACTAGTTTCCTCACTCACAACATCTCATTAAGAATACTATCATTCACGCAAATTGTCACATAATTCAATTCAATTTGAAAATAAATCACAGTCTGAAAACTATCACTCCCATTTCACGATATAATAATTGGGAAATCATCTATTTCTCACACAAATAACAACCCATCTATGGTTTAATAAGGGTGTTAGTACATAAAACCATGTATTTCTGTCTATCTTATATGGGCATGATATCAAATGATAGCGCATAAACTCCTACATTTATAGAGTTTCATAAGGAACAATCAGTTAACAAGTTTACACTATGACCCGAATAGTCGACTATTCACTACCCATGGAGATTGAGGAAAAAGCAAGATAAGTGAGAGTAAAACCCATTATAATGATATAAATCATAGAAACAACAATTTTTGTTCTATGGTAGAGATCTCTTAGCAATGACAAGGTGAAGAAATATTTAATGCGGCATGTAACAATAGTTTTCAAATGTTAATCGAGAATCTATGTTGAGATTGTTATCTTATATTCTTAGAGCTAGGTATCAAAAAAAGGTATGATCTACTAGGGCACCATCCTTACATTTTTTGTATATGCAGTCGAGTAGACCCACTAATTATCTCACTAAATTGTAGTGGTGCCATTTGATATTGTGTTTATGGTGTAAGGCAGTCCATCGACTAGTGAACCTTGATTGTCTAACATGCATATGGGTTGCTTTCCCTTAATGGTACCCAGTCATTAGGTAGCTATGTTTGGACAACAAGGCCACTTTATATATCTCATGAGCATGGTAACATGTCGGGTAGCCTTCTTTTCTTTTCTTGATTTATAATTTGAAGGTATTCAAGTGGTTTTGTCAGTAAATCAGCAAGAAAAGTGTCAATCTTCTCAATTTAACTTCAAATTTCCAATATAATCGATCAAGTAATGTGTTGAAATCAAAATGCATGCATGTCTTTGATATGGGTAGGTGACTGACTAGGTTTAGTAAAGGTTAATGTAAAATTTTAGAAAAGTCCTCTAATCGACTATCTAATCTTGTTGGTTAGTTGGTTGGTGATTTATTTGCATGTCTTATGTGGGTAGTTGATCATCCAACGAGCCATTTGTATCCAATTGACTAGCCTAATATATAGATAAGGTGTGTACCTATTGTCAATGTTATGATCTTTTCTTCAAATGTAGAATTGGTAGAGTAAATCTATAGAGTCTTACACATTTATTGGGGTAGTGTGAACCCATGTGCTCCACTTGTTTATTCCTATATTCAAAAACACAAAGACTGATAACAAACTAAAAAAAGAATAATTCTAACCATAAAAATAACATAATTGTAAGAAAATATTCAATATGTAAAGGTAAACTTAGAACCATATGCAACAAGTAATGTGGCTAAACACTCACAACACAACTCTAACTAACTTACCTTGGTTCCATGCCCCAATTCACTCTCTTTTCAACTACCGCAAATGGATTGATGACGAAACATGAAAGAACCTCTTTTTCATTACTTCTTTTCCAAATTGGTCTGGAGCATTACCTACTTGAGAAATGGTTGGGGTGTACAAGTGTCGATCGGTTTGAGTGATGTTGTTCACTGTATCTTCAACCATTTTAGTAGAAAAGCTTTGGGAGTTTCTGCATCACCTACAATGCCTATGAATTGTGGTCTGATAAAAATAGTAGAGTGCACGAACAAATTAGTGTTGATGTCTTGAAGGTGGAAAGTAGAATTACATAAGCTCGTAGATGGAATATTAGAGAAAGACCTAGTTCAATCCCTAGTGAAAAACTCAATCATATACTAGGGATTTTGTAGTTAGATCTATTATACAACACATGTTTGTTTGGACCCATTTCTCCAGGTGCCAGGCTATGTACTGTATAGCCTCATATATTCTCTTTTGACCTGAATTTTTACCATATTCAAAAACAAAGATAGCAAATCTTGCCTCTTTGATATTGATCTTTTTATTTTTCTTTCTTTGTTAACAATATAGTATCTTTGCTTATTGTGTGCATTGGCATTTTTTCATTTTGCGGTATGTATCTATTACATAGAGAAGAATATTGAGAAATTGGATGGATTAGGAGGGGGATTTGTCACGCAAATAGAGAGATTAAAAATGTTTTTGGGTTGTTTCTTATTGTGGAGATGGAAGAGTAGAAGATGATGTAATAGGTGTATGAGGATTGCAATCATGTACATCCTTGATTTTATGATTAAGTACAATGGGATATTCCTCAGACCTAACTGTACCCAAATAATAATAATATGATAAGGGATAAGTGGTGATTCCAAGGATATGTTCCACTAATTTATAGAAAGTTTTTTTTCTTTCATCCTAGTTGATTCCTCATACGCCTACCATCCATTCTTAGGAACATGCGTTCAGTGGCCACTACTTACCACAGGTGACTTATAACCATTGTCATGCTTTTGAAAATTTATTAATTAGGTGGTTTTCTTCAATCAAGGGTTTGTATGGAAAAATTAAAATGTATATGAGATACAAATTCTAACTTGGTGTTAGGAATTTGATTGAGTAGTAAACTTTGATCTACTAGATTGCATATGGTTGGCTTTCCTTTTATGGTAGTCTCTCATTAGGCAAATACAATTGTTAAAGTAGGATATTTTAAGTATCTCTTGAGCACAATATCCAGTTGGAAAGCCTTCTTATCTTTGCTCGATGTCTAATTTCTAGGATTCGAGTGGTGTTGTAGTCATAGGAAAGGCAAGTGCTATTCTTCTGAATTGTACTTCCAATATCCCAACTAGCTTATCTAGTCATTCACCTAATGTATTGATGTAGAAATGTAGGCAAGTCTTACATATGGTTAGTTGATTGACTAGGGTCACTAATTGATCATCTAGGATATTCAAAAGGTTAATGTCAAATTCCTACTAAAATGTTGTAATTGACTACCTAATCTAGTTTATTGGATGGTTGGTGAGTTATTTGTGTGCCTTGTGTGGTTTCTATTCATTGATGAGCAATTTTTAAATGATCATGTAGCTTGGTGTATAGATAAGGCTTGTACCTATTGTCTTACACATTTCTTGGAACAGTGTGAACCCATTCATTTTTCTTCTTCACTATTGAATTTAAAGACACAAAAATCAATAACAACCTAAATAAAATTCATAAATAAGTAAAACCCTAAAACAAACATAAATGTAAGAAAATATGTAATATGAAAAGCTAAACTATGCATTGTATAAACTATTAATTAGGTGCTTATACATTCCTAAAACAAATAAGAACTTGAACTTTGTCTATTGGATATTAGGAGAAACCTTCAAAAATATTAATAATTAAGTCATGTGTATTTTGTTCAATGAAGCTAGAACTAAAGTGATTAGTGTCTGAACAGGAAGGAGGCAATGAACTCAAATGTTGACGACTCTAATATGAATTCATATCAACTGGCTCTACCTGAGTGCTTACAAAAAGACTCTTGCACCAATCTAGGCTGAAATCCTTAAAAAATACAAATCCACAAATATTCTTAGGGTTCGAACAAGGGCCAATTCTGGTGACACTTTAATACACACCTATGTTCATCATACATGCTCTACCTATAAAAAGCACACAATTTCTAACAGAACCTCTTAAGGAATCAACCATAGATTTCCATGCTACCCTCACACTCAACCTCTATGAAGATTAACTACTAGTACATATTGTTGTGTTCAAACCACAATGTTACAAGTCTTTAAAGAATATCCACATTGATATTACTAGAGAAATCTAGGTTCACTTATATATTAACTTCTTCTACTCTGAATATCCTAAACTATCTATACTACTTATGCAACTCAGCATCACCCAAGAAAATTATAATGTTGATAAAAAAATTAGGTGACTAGTTCGCATATCAAAAGAAGGGGCTATTTCACTCAGTCAAACTACATTTTTACTATATATATTGCAGAATAATTATATCAACTACTTTCCTATACAAATATCTTTATAAATCAAGAATCTCTCTAGACTCTTTGAGATGGTTGCATTATTGGTGAACTCTAGTAGAGAGAAGATCCTCCTGACACCAAAAATGGAGGTAACCATTGAGTCTTGTGATTGTGAGACCTCAACATGAAAGTATTAAAAAGTTATACATAAAAAGGTGTTGTCAAGATAAATTTTTATGTTCTACATCATATCAAGAGAAGGATGAGTATGAAAATCTTCAATGTAGTCTCACTAGCATGCTATCTATATTTTTGGTAGAAGAAGTAGTTTAGGCAAGTGGTGGATGACCCTGGTCTAGTTGTTTTTCTTTGATCATGCTAAAAATTGTTAACTACTTAATCGTCTACTTTCTTTTATCTTAGAACTTAATTTAATTTAAAAACAATCTTTATACTGAAATTGAGATAAGTACATTTTGATATCGGGTATAAATTAAAAATTGTGTGCTCTTTAGTTAAGATTAACAATATGTAATTGATCATATGCAAAGTCTTCATCATGCTCCATTTTCATGTGTCACCCTTAAACACTATTGGAAAGAGAAATATATATTATAAACCCAAATATATCAAATTTGTGATTAATGTATTATCTATTATTTGATTTTAATTCTATGTCAGACATGTTTTAGGTATTTTGACTATTTTATTATTAGTTATATGTTTGAGGTGTTTTGATAATGTGGACTTTTCTCTTTTCTCATGTATGTGTAATGCACTTAATATTTTCACTAATTTATCACTATAACCCACAACTTTTTTGTTTGAGTGGTTTTGATGCTTTTTGAGGTTATCTTGTGTTGACATGAGAAGTGTGACACTCTTTTCGATATAAAATTGATGTTGCACCTATATTATGCATCTTCGTCTCTCATTCCATTTTGACCTCATATTGATATGTCATTATATCATATTCTTATTTTCATGGTGTAGAAGACACTCCCACTTTTCCTCACATCAAATATTGTTTGACTATGAGATAGTATTAGAGAGATATGATTATTTGAGCTTTACATTGTTTCAACTTGGTTTTTGGATCATTTAAATCGAAATTAACCCACAATGGGCCCAATCTACTAGGGGTGCGGCCCATTTCGGCATTCCTTGTCCTAAGAGTCTATCCAAACCTCATCCTCTCAACCAATCAGATAACTCATATTATGGGCGTTGGATTGTTCCTTGTTCCAATGGTTGTTGGTTGTCTTCTTCCTTGCCTGTATTGTACCTGACCAAGCAGTAATGGGAGTTGCTTTTATCCAGCCAATACCCTCTCTTCGCGGCCCATTATGCAAAATTGAAACCCCTTCCAAATTTGTATCAACCCCCTCTATCATTACCCTATCATATCTACCTCATTCAGGAACCCAAAAACTTGTGTTATCCTTTATTTCTTCGGCCACCCATGATAGCATCGCCGTCACCGCCTAATGGGCATTTCTGATCCACACAACCTCACTGCAATATGAAGATAGCATTGTCTGCACAGCATTGTCATAGGGATAGGTGGCATCCTTTTGTGTGTATCCTCCTCCCCTCTAGCTAGTTGGCACCACATAACCTTCCATGGTTGTAGGTCAGTATTGTTGTGCTTGCAGGAAGGGCCAACCACAGAAGGTCGGGTCACCATTTGGTAGAACGATAGTTGTCAAGTAATGGAGTTCGGGGACATCTTCATGTGAGGACCGCATTTGTAGGCAATGAGAAGAGGTAGGGAGTGGGTGGGCTTCGATCAACACCCAGTTTGGGTTGGGTCACGCATCTTGTAGGTCCAGTTTTAAGCTTCATTCAGGGCCTGGATTTCGACCCTTATATCAAGATCTAAGGGTCAATAATGCGTCTTTTTTAGGTGATCTCCAAATATTCATATCTCCCAATTCCTTTGGATATTCTTGATGTATAATATATGGTTCTCAATAAAAAAATGACATCTTTCAATTAAAATAGTTCCAGAGTCTAATTCTACCTCTTTTTCTATTGATATTAAAAAAATGCATGTTTTTGAGTTTTTTAAGATGATTATCCTATTTAAATGCATGTTGTTGATCTTTCATTCTCCAAAACATGATCATACCCTAACATCAATATCTTGTACATCTTTATGCATATATATTTGAACTTGATTCATCTTTGTACCCTAGAATGATCTAATGTGGCTTAAATGACCTTAAATGAACCTATATTCTAAAGAACACTTCTTTAATGCTTAACCTTGATTGAATGTGTCTCACATCCTGATTATTGACCCAATAGCTAATGATGCATGTTATACCAAGATCCTAACTTTTTTTTTTGTGAAACCAGTTCATCTGTTGCTTTTTATAAAAATAAATGATCATTGGTTTTTAGATCTAGTCATTTGTAGATAACTTAACTGCTTTCATGGTGTAATGTATTGTTCAATTGATTTAGAAACCTATTTTTGTAGTGTCCATATGGAATATCAAATAGTTTGGATATTACAATGGATATTTACCTCGTTATTGTTTTCCCACTTTCATGGTGTGCATTTTTTTTGCAACATTGGTGACATCCTCAGATTGACCTATCTCTAACTTGATTTCCCTTAAACTCTACCTTTGTGTCATTTTTTTCAACATCAACAGATCCTCAAAATGGACCCACACTTGATTTCCCTTAAACATGCGACAAATATCTCAACAAATCCACCTAGAAGATTTAGGAAATGATATTACACCACCTGTGTTATTGATAGTTTAATAATAAATTTTCCAATTTCTAAGCTTTCTTTAACATTGACCAAATATTTGTAGTATAATTTCCTGCTTGATCAAGTATATGCATAATTATTTAAAAAGTAATCGTTATAATGAAAATTCAATAAAATATGTTGGTTTATAGTTTGAGATTTTCATGCACAAATTAACACTGGGATATTTCAAGGTTCTTGAAAATAGGAGATTAGACCAGCATAGTTGACATGGTATCCTAGAAAGTTAAAGAAAAGAAGGAAAACATAAATTTAAAAGGATGAATTAGTGAAGTCATCATTAATGAAGATCCCCACAGATGATGCTAGTATCACCAGTTGTAGTTGTATTCTTTTATTTCTCATTTCTCTCTCTCTTGTCTATCAAGTTTTGAGCATGATTGTCAGATTCTCTCCCTCATGGTCACAAACTGCTTAGGTCATAAGTAGGACAATACCCACTTCCACATCTAGAATGTTAGGTTTTGTAACATTTTTGGACTCGGTACCACCAATTCTCTCTTTCATAGTAGGATTCGAATAATGTTAGTACTATTGAGTTGTCTATTAGTTGTATCAACATGTCACTAGATCATCCTATATCAAGTGTTGGTACCACCGGGATAGGTCTTAGTAGCATGGAGTTGTCGTCTGAAAATAAGTAAAACAACTTTGATAACATGGTGATTTTCCTATATATTTTCTTACTTTTGTGGTGTGAACCTTTTCTATATCACTGAGACACGTCTTGGTAGCACTAAAATTGTATTTAAATATGACTTGCAAAAGAAATTCTAGAAAATAAGTAATATGCTAAATTGTACAATAGTTGAGAAAAAGAGATAGCATTCATGCACATGGGTGTCTCATGTCAACTCATCATAGTATGAGAAAAACTCATCTAACTGAGAATGGATGCACAAGTAAACACCTAAATCGGCCTATGAAATAATGATACAATTTATGTGCATCAAGACCCGCTAAGCTTGAATATTTCTCATCCTCAAGAAAAACTACTATCAAAATTGGTTGAGGAAATCAGCAAGAAAACATAAAAATAAACATGAGTCTTTGATCCTTCCTTTGCTTATCTATCCCAAATTGGTCATTTCTAACCATATCAAAAACCTACTCTATAAGAAACCAACCATGTGAAAACAAAGCATCCACAATAAACCAATGAAATCACAAGTAGGACGAAGTAGACAAACATTATATAAAGTTGGATAGACATTGAATGCACCACAAGATCTTCCTTACTAAACTACTCTACTCAGAACAAACTAAATGGAATGAAATTATCTAAACAAACATCAATTAGGGGGAATAAATCATGTGGTGACCTACCAGGTAAATAATGGGGTTGATGGAATGGTGTCATGATATAAGAATATCAATAAATCTAAAATATTTATGCAATAAGAGAATATGATGCACCTCAATGAAGAATTAAAAAAAGCCTAGTATTTCTTTTAATCCTTTTATTTGATGGAATGATGCATGCAATGGATGTGTCATACTAGTAATGAGTATAGGTGTAATAGTGTTTAGAGTAAAGTTCTCTTTTAGTTTCTTCCATGAAAATAGAAAATAATTTCATTTCTTATTGGATTGTTTCCGTCCATTCTTTGCTTTGTTTCTTGATTTTTCATTTTTATTCAACATGTTTTCTCTCTTATATTTATATTGGATATATAAATAAATTCATACTTGTCCTTTCACCTTAGCAAGGAGTCTTGATAAAACATTTTTTCTTTATCTTTATATATGAAGAAATCAGCATGAAGGATGCAAGCTTGACACCTTTTGCAATATGCAATGTTGTATGCAATCTATTGATAGATCTATAATGGGATCTATAGGGGGTGAATAGATATAAAACCACTTTAAAAAAATTCATTAGACCTTCAAGATAGTTTCCAAGATTATATTGCAAGCATGAAATTTGAGTGCAACTAAACAAGCATATATGAGGAGAGAGAGATTGAATAAGTACCAAATAGCACTAGTATTTATAGTTGTTTGAACATCCAAACTAGGAGATGTACATCTACTATGTAGAGGGATCAATCTTTAGGGTGTTAAACCATTTCTCCCTCCTTATATTTCATTATAAAATTTACAACATATGACCACCATTGCTTAGGTCAATAGCCAAACAAGCATTCCTTTTTGGATCAAAGATCCAATGCCCATTACAAAGGGCTTACCTGTCCATGACCAACACTCTTCCTCTTTACCAAGTATTTACCTACGCTTGCAATGAGTCTTCGGCCTTCACCGAGGATGTACCCTCTCTTGTAATGAGTGTTCTAACTTCAAGGTCTTACCCACTCATGTCTTAGATCTTCCACCTTTAACTCCACCTTCATCCAGGAGAAGCTTTTCATCAAGGGACTCCTTCCCTTCTTCTTCTTAACATCCCTCAAAAGAGAGAGAATATTCATCTTCAAGTTAAAAAAGAGATTGGGAGATAGAGGAATTGAGAGCCTCACAAGATATACATGTAGGACGACCTCTCTTCCAAATGTCCTACTCACTCTAATGGATGTATCATGTGACTAAGATCATGACATTGGATGGAGGCCCTTTGAGGAAAAATTTCCCTCAATTGTAGTCTAGAGACCTTCATAGTGCTTGGATAACAATGGGATGATTCCCAAGGGGTCCTTTTTATAGTTGAGGAGGACTCCTAGAAGTTAGAACCATTTAGGATGAATTCTAACCATTATTGGGGTGTCTGCCATATTTTTTTCACCTTTATCCACCCCTCCAACGGCTATTTTTTGTTAAAGAAAATGGTTGCTACAATATGTTCAGTCAAGTTACCTATGCAGACAATTCAGTCTATAGACCTTACTTCCATGGCCATTTTTTGGCCGATGAAGTTGCATTCTGGCAAGAAACGCTACCGACAGAAGGTCCTGGAAACCCAAGTGATTGTGTTCTTGGTTGAGTTATCACATGAGTGATCTCAAACAATTTCACTTGTTTTTTTGGGTGTTACAAAACCTCCCAATTGCAATATAATCCATCCTCATTAATTTTGTTACATATATGATCTCAATTACATGTGATACAATCATTACAAGTGATTTGCATCAACGATTTAAGGAGAAAACTATCTATTCTTTAGACTGAATCTTTGAAATTGTATCAATTGATTTACAAAACCTCCCAATTGCAATACAATCCATCCTAATTAATTTTGTTACATATATGATCTCAATTACAAGTGATACAATCATTACAAGTGATTTGCATCAAATATTTAAGGAGAAAACTATCTATTCTTCAGATTGAATCTTTGTTCTTGTATCACTTGATTTCTCCAAATTAGATTTGCAAGTTTAGGCATTTGGAGTGTGTCTGTCTAATCTGAAATCACTCAAGCAGAATTACTAGACACAAATAAATGGAATTGTTTGGTCATCATCAAAATAAGGGATTAGTTATTTTAGACATTGAGTCAACATCCTCCACCATTCTAAAGATGATAGCCATTCCATAAATGTATTTAAAGCATTCAAGTGAAGTCATGTCTATGGAGAAACCTAGGGGTTTCAATATAATTCAGTTCATATGATCCCTCTTAATCGATGCTAGTTGGGTGCATATACTCCTCTTCAATATATGGTATCTCTTCGAAAGTTAGCTTTCATTACATTTATACAAACTATGTCTCCCCTCATATATGTTATGCATATCTCATATATGTCTTATCCCTGTAAGGTAAGACATGTCTTCTCTCCCTTTCTTCATTTTTGAAAATTTGGGGTTTGGAGAGTTAAAACACAACTTTTTCAAAAAATATAGTAGGAGAAAAAAACATAAGGGCTCATCCAATCCATGTATGTAAAGAAAATAAAGTCATGCAATTGAAAAACCATATATATGTGTTTCTATACATAATCTAGGCAATTCTATGCAAGTAAGTAACTTGAGATAACAAATTTTCAAATCAAGGAACAAGCTTGAGTACGTATGAACGAAGATAAAAGAATAGCATATAGTTGAATACGAATTGATGGCAAAAAGTAGGACTACATGTATAGGCTACTAGTAGGTGATTCACAAGTTAGGACTACTAGTAGGATCTAAGTCATAGAAAATATATACACAAGTTAAAACATGTATGGGTATAACTAGTAAAATATACATACAAGGGAATAAGAAATTAAGGAATCATAGATGGATATTACTCACTAGCAAAACTACATCATTACCAAAACATGACTACCACTAGGAAACACAAGGTTGCATCGAAACTAGATATACAACTAGGTCGATGTAGCAAGATAGATAAAATGTAAGAAAGTTAATCACAACCATCAGTTTCAAAGACATCATCATTAAAACATGCATATCAACTCAAGACAAGTTATTGCAAGGCATCGAGATACCAATATCAAGAGAAATTATGAACATTGATTTGTAAGCAATACATGCAATATAAATCATGACATTATGCATATCACAAAAAATTATCAAGGGGAGTTCCACTAGAATAAGGTTATTGGTTGAGAAGATATAGTTGAAAGGAAAAATTATCATCCAAAAAGCCATATATATATATTTGATACACACTGTTCTCGGTTGTGTGGGGTCAGAAGATAACTCAACCAACAACAACTATAGGCAAACCTCGATGATGCATGTCAGTCGAGTTTCGTAAAGTAAAACTTGTCGGACAACAATTATTGTAAAATCACATACATTTTAAAAAAAAAACATATCTAGAGGCATGATATATATATATATATATATATATAATTTAAACACATATAAACAAGTTCATAACGCAAAATGAAAGCATCAAGGGTAGATTTTGAGAAGAAAATGATGTGAATTATAATATACAAACTATGGCTCAAAAACCATAAGTGGAGTTCATACAAACTTGGAAAAAACAAGCAATATTTTGATATGAGTGAGAATAGATGCCTCTGTTCTCACCATTTCTTTTTCAATTGTTGCCAACCCATTCACATCTCACCTTTCTTATTTTATGTGGATTGAGAAACCAATTTGAAAATCAAAATACCTCATGTCAATCCATTTTTATGTGACCTATAATAAGAAAGATGGAATGGTCCCTAGTCATTTTTTGGCTCTGCGGGGTTACATAGAAATCCAAATTGTTTTACACTTGGGTACTTTCTTAAAAGGGTAATATGCAGAATTTTGACCTTTTTTGTTTGAATATTTTAAAATGTCCTTTGTATTTAAACTAAAGGATTCTCTATTAAATGTTGAAGTTCATTTACCGTTATTTTTCCTTTGGCTACTATCATACCCTATATTGTGTCTGTCAATTTATTTAGTAGTATGGTGTAGGACGTTAGTGGTCTTACTTTTACCTAAAAAGGTTTGAAAAGAGGATTTAAAAATATGATTATTGTGCATAAGATAAGTAGTAGTAGATGATAATTTATTAATATCATCTTTATAATGCAAATGATTAGTTTCTAAGCAAAGAACTTTGTTCATTTAAGAATCTTTTTCTATATGAAGAACAAAAACATTATTATCTCTAGTAGTAGAATTAGAACAATATTCAAGATCATTAATTTTAGCAAGCAAGGAAGCATTTTCATTTCAAACACAGTAATATTAAAAAGATAAACACTATTTTCTATTTCTATTCCTTGCAAAACAAACCATTTGCCATCATTTTCAGTTCTAAGAATATCATACTTTGCAGATATCACAATTTTATTATGCTCTTAACTAGAACTAGTCATAAAAGGTTGAGCTTCTAGATATCTATTATTAGCAATCAAGATAGAAATTTTAAGTATAAGAGCATCTACTTGACTAATGTAAGTATTGTTTTCTATCTCAACACTATTGAATTTCAATTTAGGTTCTAGATAAAACTTTTAGTGATTGTTGACATCATTTGTCATGCAAATATTAACATGTTCAAGTTCAACTTTTTCTTCATGCAAGTTGTCAACGATATTAGCAAGATTTTTCTTTCTATGCTTAGTGGACATAAGAGATGCATGAGTAGCATAAATTATTAAAATTAAGGATTCTTTATCTAAAAACTTTAGATGTACCTCATTTGAATCTTCATTTAAACTTGCCATGAGATCAAAATGACATTCTCTACATTGACTAGAGATTGAGCTAGAGATTTCACTAGAATCTTCACTTGAGATTGAGCTGGAGGAGTCATAAAAGCTTCGGTTCCATTTATCCTTCTTCTTATACCTCCCTTCTCATTCCATGTGGTGATGGGTATTTTTGCCTTGTAGGGAATCATTTTTAAGTGACCCTTCTTTCCATATTTTAAGCACTAGGTGGAGGCAAAAACTTCATTTATAGAATTCACCTTATGAATACATGGTATCTTCTTCAACTTGAGAGGATTTGTGACTTGTTTAAGCATGGAATGAAATCACCTTATCCTTCTTCTTTTTATTCTTTTCCTCAAGCTTTCTTCTTGTTGTTGGTTTGGTTTTAGGTTCATGGGCTTGAAGGTTGCATATAAGTTCTATAGTGTGAATAGAAGAATGAGATTTGTCTCTTATATGGAAGACACTTCTTATTCCATCAGTGAGGATGAAAATGAAGAATTTTTTTATTTACTTTTCCTCGATTCATGACATGACCTAGGATGGCAAGACCATTTACAATGTTGTTGAGGCTTGAGAACATTTTAGAAAAGCTCACCTCATTTCCAATCTTGAATCCTTTGAGCACATAGATTCTATTTCCTTCCCTTGCTTCATCCCATCATAAGCGGCACACAACTTTCTATGTATCTCATGGATCGTATCACAATAAGAAATCTGGTTAAACTTGGTGGGGGAAAGAGAGGCATAGAGGATGTGGAAGACTCTATCATTTTAGGCAGGTTTCCTCAAGGTAGCATCATCCCATTATTCTATATTTGTCTTCACTTGCTTGTATGAAAGGTCCACCATTCTCCATAGCTCAACACTTGATTCTTGATTGCGATATTGCATTATTCTCATCCAATAGAGGATGTTTCTCACATTCAAGATGGAATGTTGGACTAGTATTCCCTCCTTGATTATCACCCATCTTCTGGAAGTATTTGCTGGGTGAAGGCCTTGTTCTGATGCCAATTGTTGGACCTATAATGGGTTCTGGACATGGATGAATGAGATAAAACCACTTAAACAAAAATCATTATAATTTCAAGATATTTTTCATATTAATATTGTAAGTATGAAATTTGAGCACAACCAAACAAGCATAGAAAGGGAGAGAGTGAGATCAAACAAGCACCAAATAACATTTGTATTTATAACAGTTCCAACCATCAAACTAGGAGATGTATATCCACTACCTAGAGGGGTCACTCTCTAGGATTTTCAACCATGTATCACTCCTAAATTTTCATTATAAGAGTTTCAACAAAAGACAACCCTTTTCTAGGTCAAGGTCTAAAATAGAATTTCTTATCCTATCAAAGATCCAATAACCATTACAAAGGGTTTACCTATCTATGATCAAGAGTCTTCCCACATATAAAGGACTTTCCAACTCATGCAATGAGTCTTCCTCCTTCAACAAGGACTTACGTACTCTTAAAATGAGTCTTCCACATTCAAAGTCTTACCCACTCTTATCTTGGATGTACCACCATTGACTTCACCTTCACCAAGGAGAAGGTTTTAATCAAGGGACATCTTTCCTTCTTCTTCTTCTTCTTAACCTCTCTCGGAATAGATAGAATCTTCATCTTCAATGTATAAAGAGATATTGGGAGGTAGATGATTTGAGAGCCTCACAAGATATACATGTAGGATTGGCTCCCTTACAAATTTTCTACTCAGTCTAATGGATGTAGCAAATGATTAAGCTCATGAGAGTGGATGGAGACTGTGACAAAGTAGAATTTTACATAAGTATGATGAAATTACTAATTTACCCTCATTATACTCATTCATGATCCTCAATTTTTTTTCTTGTCTTCAAAATTATTATTGAGACTCAAATCCAAAATATGGTGATCAGTGTGGATTTTATACACATTATAACACCTTAAATGTGATAAATTGATCACTTTGTCCATAGAAGAAAATTGATACATCAAACTTCTTCATTTGGTTCCCAAACTTTTTCTAAACGTTCTCCACATGTTTTTTAAGCTATGTTCCAAATTTTATCTCATTTGGACATTCCTACAGCTATCTACAAATTTTTGAAGATAATGCATTGATAATGCCTTTTTATTGCCCTTTTTATGCGCTTTTCCACATCACTGATCCGTTGAAGGGAGGGGGGGCGAACCACAGCCCTCAGATCTGACACCTACGGATCAAGGCCCCGATCCAATGGTCGTGAGTTTGTCTTCAACCTCCCGCTGATTGTGGGGAGGTGTTAATGCAACCCAATCAACCAAACTCACGCCCTTGACCATGATTCAAGTTTCTAAGCGAGCCAAAATCATTGCGTCACAATTTCGAACTGGAAGAACCCTATTTTCACCGGGTTTTGAGCATTTTTGTGCTACCAACAAACCTCCTCTTATTTTCTCGTATCTGTCTGGCGGCCACGGCTAAGGGTAAAGCCTCGTTCATCCCTAAACCTAGTCCTTAGCCTATAAAAACCATCGCACAAGGTCGCCTATGCCATTCCGCATGTCAAACCTTACTCTTACTCTCTCTTTTGGCATCTAACCCCCCGAAATACCTTTCCGAGCTCCTGCTTGTTGGGCGGCACTACCACCTAGCCCCAGTTGGACATCCTTCCTCCGCACCCCCTATCCTCTTTCTCTGGCCCCCATCAGGTCTGCGGGGCCGACGTAAACTTCACTGGCATGCTCGTGCTCTCTCCTTCCCTCTCCTACTTTATTTCCCCCTTGTTCCGATGAGCACCTCCGCTTGCCTGTGTGGCTCGCGTGAGGCCTGCATGAGGAAGGAGAAGACTGAAGAAATGGATGGTCCAGAAGGGGTCCAACATGACCGAACCGGTCGAGAACCAGTCTAAACTGCTCAATTAAGATGTGAACCAGACGATTAGTGATTGAACCAAATCACTGAGCCAGCAAGCTACCTCGCTCGTATGGCAGAATCTGGACCACTCATCCAGAATCGAGGGATTATGGAATTTCCTATTAAAAGGTATTTTTTCTGCCTCTCTGCTCAAAAACCATATAAATGGATAGATCTTGCAAAAATCGTATCTCATGCATCCTAGCTCCAAAAATTACAAATCAGTAGTCCACCTTGATTAGAAAAATCCAATGGATCGTTTAAAAATACTTTTGAGACCAGATAATAAATGTTGCGCACTAATATCCATAGATCTTTGATCCTTTGATGTTTAAATTGCCAAATGACTCATAATCATGATTAATGCTGAAAACCCTAGATTTGGACTCTGATGATTATCTTTTAACCTAGATCTAATATATTTGAATCATCTACTCTTGAAAATGAATCATTAGTGATCTAGATCTTTTTACTGGATTCAATCTTGATTATAATGAATATGAGTAATTTTGATATTGATCTTAATCTTGCTAAACACTTGATATACTTTGACCCATCAACCTGATCTGGAATTCCAATGATGCTAAGTATCATGATGATGATCTAGAAACTTGAATGATGACTCAAATATTGATGATAATAATTAGGGTTAGCAAATATATTCCTAAAATACCTATGTAGATCATCCATCCTCGAATATGTTTGACACTTGAGTAAATATTGAAATCTTGATATAATGTTGACTCTAAATGAATGATCTACCTTAGGGATGAATAGGATTGGAAAACCCTAATCTGGTGTACTTGGTATTGGTCTATAATATGATCTTGACCCTCGATCCATAACTTGATTGATCTAGGAACTACTTGACACCCTGATCTTCTACTCTTGTTGATTTATACTCAAAATCTTCGGTGAAAGGTACGCTATTATATAACTCCTCCTTGATTGTATTGAAGATACTTTTATGTATCTCTTGACCGTATGCTTGGCTATTTACTTGGATTAGCTACTGTTCCCTATGATTAGTCTTCTATTTTTCTATACTATATTTTGAAAAACATGAAAACATAAATTGCATGCCCACTATGACTGCTCGTATATTGATAATGATGATGATATTGATAATGTTGATAATGTTGATGTTGAGTGCAACAACCCCCTCATTTGGAGGTGGGACTTGTACATTGGCCTCCTATGTTCCTATGGCAAGAAGGAGCCTAGTGACCTTCCCCATGGCATTGGAGTAATAGAGTCACACAAAATATATAAGCATGCTTCTCGAATTACAGCATAATGGGAACTCGTAATAAAAGTTGAATTGCTTGAAAATCTTGTCGAATAATTGTTAGATTGTAAATTGCTTGTTATTATTTTGAACATAAGTCCTGCCAAGTATACTATGTTGTTATAAATCATTTTTATTGATTTTGATAGCGTACCGTGCAATTGCATGATTGTGTCTTGATTTTCTTGATTTTAGGCAATACTGAATAAGATCGCTTCCGCACTCATACACTCTGATGACAAAGATAAATCAGCTATATCTCCATATTGGGTTAGTTGTTCTTTAAATATCCAGTTTTTGAGTTATTTATTTCTTATTGTATATGCCAGTGTGATTGATCCTAGTGGGCCACTCAGGGACGGGCGCTTCAATCCTTTTTCTACTATCTAGGCAGTGGGATTGGGATTCGGGTAAGAACAGTTCTGTGACAGTTGGTATCAGAGCTTTCACACTTCCATATACTTTAAGTAAATAATTTCTCAAGTCTCTTGCACCCAAGAAACCCTAAAGTCCATAATGGTGAAAATTGAGGTGTCTAGGCTCGGGGTCCTGACATAATTTCTCCTATCCATCTTCACGGTAGCTGAGATCCCCTGCTCTACCTGGCCTTAATTGATCTAGAACTGGACCTAAAAGTTCTCTTGTGAAACCCTAGGGAGTCTTCTAGCATCTCATCTCTTCTTTAAGGACTACCCAAGTCACCCATGTAGATGAAGATTAGGTAGTCTTCTCATCCCATCATGTGGTATTTCTCATTATATATTGCCACATGATGTCTCTATTATGGGTAGCTTATGCATGAGAAAAGTGAATATCGTTAAATCTTGAAAGTTGATACCATGATCTGACCTGAATTTGAAAACTCGATTTTGATCAATTAATTTTGAAACCAAATACTCATGTATGATCCCTAATATTATGAACACTCAAATTAGCTACAACTTGACTATATGCTTCCTATGTTGAGGTAAATCTTGATTTGGTAAAATAAGAATGACTTATACCTTATACCTTTTTTTTATAAGGTCACTATTTGATTAAGCCCATGTTGTCCTATTGTTGATTAAACCTCAAACATAGTTAAGAAAACTCATATCCTATTTTATACACACCTTGACCATGCTATCAAATGACTAAGTCTAAAACTCACAAAATCATGATATAAGACTATGATGCAAAAAGTAGTTTGCCTATTGACTACTTATGCCTTTTGCAATCTCAATTTTGATATGATGATTATGGGACTAGATTTTGCACTATTATGCTCTAATTCCTCGAATGTCAACTTCAAATCCTCGATTTCCAAATTATATCACTACCTTGATCATGAAAGGAAAGAATTGCAAATCTTGACATTATTGACCTATTATCTTGAATTTTGATCTTATGAATTTGATATATATGATTTTATCATTGATACTCTCCCTATTTGAATAAGCTCAATGGATAATGACTAATGTTGGTAATGTGCCAGATTAGGGTGACTCATGAATCCCCTAACCTAGGTCACATCCCTATTACGACTACCTCTAAGTTTTCATCCTATTGATTATTTAGAGTTTGGAAAGTAATTCCCTTCCACCCTATTTTGACTGGTTGACCTAAGCCTAATAGGTTAAACCCATGGTTGACACTCGATCTTGAATATTGATTTAATAATGATCTTGATATATGACAATATGGACTTTAGATTGTGGTTGACTTCCTAGATAGACCTAGGTGTAGATCATTCATCAACCTTAGATACAATGATAATGAAATCTTGATATGTTTCTCGAATATTGCTTGAATATTGTTTCTCGAAATTGACTATAGATGGCTGATCTCCCCTAAGGTCTAAATAGGAATCTAAACCCTAGCTTCAAAATTTTAGACCTATGAATTTTGATGTCCAAAAATCTCAACTCTTGATACTGATATATAATAATGTGACTCACGATTATCAATATCAATAATGATACAAATCCTATGTTCACATTATTTAGACCTTGAGATCACCCTAGATATATGACTAATGACTTCAGAATCCCAAATCTTGATTTTTATTGAAATGATAACTATATTGACTCTCTCGGTTTATGAATTAGGGTTTAGCTCTCACTAGGACTAGGGTGGGACCTTCCCATTGATTTTGAGCTCAAAATAGTGATATTAAAAGTATGATGTTGTCTCAAAATGTTGAAATATGAAATCTCAAATCATGGATGTATAACCCCACCTAGGCCAATGTAGAAGCTAAGACCCTGAGATTTTGGGATTGAAAGTCACCTTGTACACTTGATTCAAGGACTCTATTTGTTTGACCTAAAATGTGATATCTCCAAATTTGTGATCAATATGATGCTTTCCATATTTGTTACTCGTATGATGACTTTGGACAATATATGCATTGACCTTGATACTCAATTGCTCGATGATGAAATGATGTTAGTACCAAGTTGGTTATGATATGGAACATGGAATTCCAATTATGATGATTATATTAATTGAAATTTGAGGACATGATTTTGATTTTATACTTGAGGGTACCCCAGTATTTTAGGAAATGACTTAGGTTGAATAATACAAATTTTTGAGGATATTTTTGAATTTTGGGGACAAAATTCCTTTTTAAGGAGGGAAGGATGTGAGAAAGTAGAATTTTACATAAGTATGATGAAATTACTATTTTACCCTCATTATACTCACTCAGGATCCTCAATTATTTTTTCTTGTCTTCAAAATCATTATTGAGACTCAAATCCAAAATATGGTGATCAATGTGGATTTTATACACATTATAACACCTTAAATGTGATAAATTGATCACTTTGTCCAAAGAAGAAACTTTATACATCAAACTTCTTCATTTGGTTCCCAAACTTTTTCTAAACGTTCTCCACATTTTTGTAAAGCTATGGTTCAAATTTTAGCTCATTTGGACATTTCTACAACTATCTACAAATTTTTGAAGATAATGCATTGATAATGCCTTTTTATTGCCCTTTTTATGGGCTTTTCCACATCACTGATCCATTGCAAGGGAGGGGGGAAAACCCCAGTCCTCAGATCTGAGACCAGCAGATCAAGGCCCCAATCCAATGGCCATGAGTTTGTCTTCAACCTCCCGCTAATTGTGGGGAGGTGTTAATGCAACCCGATCAACCAAACTCGCACCCTTGACCATGATTCAAGTTTCTAAGCCAGCCAAAATCATTGTGTCGCAATTTCAAAATGGAAGAACCCTATTTTCACCATGTTTTGAGCATTTTTGTGCCACCAACAAACCCCCTCTTACTTGCTCCTCTCTGTCCAGCGGCCATGGCTAAGGGTAAAGCCTTGTTCAACCCTAAACCTAGTCCTTAGCCTATAAAAACCCTCGCACAAGGTCGCCTACGCCATTCTGCATGTCAACCCTTACTCTTGCTCCCTCTTTTGGCCTCTAACGCCCCCCAAATACATTTTCAAGCTCCTGCTTCTTGGGTGGCACCGCCACCTAGCCCCAGTTGGGCATCCTTCCTCCTCGCCCCCTATCCTCTTTCTCTGGCCCCCATCAGGTCCGCGGGGCCGACGTAAACTCCACCGGCCTGCTCGTGCTCTCTCCTTCCCTCTCTTGCTCTATTTCCCCCTTGTTCTGGTGAGCACCTCCACTTGCCAGTGTGGCTCGCGTGAGGCCTGAACGAGGAAGGAGAAGACTGAAGAAATGGCTAGTCCAGAAGGGGTCCAACAAGACCGAACCGGTCGAGAACAAGTCTGAACCGCTCAATTAAGATGTGAACCAGACGATTAGTGATTGAACCAAATCACTGAGCCAGCAAGCCACCTCGCTCATGTGGCACAATCTGGACCGCTCATCAGGAATCAAGCGATTATGGAATTTCCTATTAAAAGGTATTTTTTCTGCCTCTCTGCTCAAAAATCATATAAATGGATAGATCTTACATAAATCATATCTCATGCATCCTAGCTCCAAAAATTACAAATAAGTAGTCCATCTTGATCATAAAAATCCAATGGATCATTTAAAAATACTTTTGAGACCAGATTATAAATGTTTCTCACTAATATCCATAGATCTTTGATCCTTTACATATTTAAATTGTCAAATGACTCGTAATCATGATTAATGTTGAAAACCCTAGATTTGGACTCTGATGATTATCTTTTAACCTAGATGTAATATATTTGAATCATTCTACTCTTGAAAATGGATCATTAGTGATCTAGATCTTTTTACTGGATTCAATCCTGATTATAATGAATATGAGTAATTTTGATATTGATCTTAATCATGCTAAACACTTGATATACTTTGACCCATCAACCTGATCTGGAATTCTAATGATGCTAAGTATCATGATGATGATCTAGAAACTTGAATGATGACTCAAATATTGATGATAATAATTAGGGTTAGCAAATATATTCCTAAAATACCTAGGTAGATCATCCATCCTCGAATATGTTTGACACTTGAGTAAATAATGAAATATTGATATAATGTTGACTCTAAATGAATGATCTACCTTAGGGATGAATAGGATTGGAAAACCCTAATTTGGTGTACTTGGTATTGGTCTATAATATGATCTTGACCCTCGATCCATAACTTGATTGATCTAGGAACTACTTGAGACCATGATCTTCTACTCTTGTTGATTTATACTCAAAATCTTCAGTGAAAGGTATGCTATTATATAACTCCTCCTTGATTGTATTGAAGATACTTTTATGTATCTCTTGACCGTATGCTTGGATATTTACTTGGATGAGCTACTGTTCCCTATGATTAGTCTTCTATTTTTCTATATTATATTTTGAAAAACATGAAAACATAAATTGCATGCCCATTATGACTACTTGTATATTGATAATGATGATGATATTGATAATGTTGATAATGTTGATGTTGAGTGCAACAACCCTCTCATTTGGTGGTGGGACTTGTACATTGGCCTCCTATGTTCCTATGGTGAGAAGGAGCCTAGTGACCTTCCCCATCGCGTTGGGGTAATAGAGTCACACAAAATATATAAGCATGCTTCTCGAATTACAGCATAATGGGAACTCATAATAAAAGTTGAATTGCTTGAAAATCTTGTTGAATAAATGTTAGATTGCAAATTTCTTGTTATTCTTTTGAACATAAGTCCTGCCTAGTATACTATGTTGTTATAAATCATTTTGCTTGATTTTGATAGCGTACCATGCAATTGCATGATTGTGTCTTGATTTTCTTGATTTTAGGCAATACTGAATAAGATCGCTTCCACACTCATACACTCTGATGACAAAGATAAATCGGATATATCTCTATATTCGGTTAGTTGTTCTTTAAATATCTTGTTTTTTAGTTATTTATTTCTTATTGTATATGCCAGTGTGATTGATACTATTGGGCCACTCAGGGACGGGCGCTTCAATCCTTTTTCTACTATCTAGGCAGTGGGATTGGGAATGGGGTAAGAATAGTTCTGTGAAAGAGGCTCTTTGAGGCAAATCTCTCTCAATTATATTATAAGGACCTTCATAGTGTTTTGCAAACCTTGTGATGAAGCATAAGGGGTCCTATTTATAGTTCAGTATGCCTTATTGAAGTTAGTTCCATTAGGATGAATTTCAAAGGATATTAGGTTGTCCTAATGTTCTTGTTTCACCCCTAATGGATATTTTTCACTATAGAAAATGGTTTCCATAGTTCAGTCAGACGAGTTACCTATAGGGACATGTAACATACTGAATTTTAGGAACAATTCAATTTTGAACCATGATGCACAATTTTCTGTAAACTTGATCACATTTACATATAAGTTCTTCATTTGATGTCTCATTCAACCATTTTCGTCAAATGTCATATTATTTGAGGTAACTAGTCTTTGATTGTATTTCACTTGTCTAAATAAATTGATCCTCCTTTTAGAGAAATAGTTCCCAAATGGTTCCTTTGTTTTGACCTAGTAAGCCATACGAGCATCACCAAGTGCAAATTTAAACTATTTGAGCTTAAGTACCTTGATTTGACTTTCATGAATCTAACACTCTCAATCTAAACATAAGAGGCTTCAGAATCAATCATAATACTTAGTGATTATGCTAGTTAATTCATAGATAATGGCTCTAATATTTTGTACATTTAGTTCTCTGGTAATTAGACTCTTGTTCAAAATCTTGTGGCAATGAACTTTTTTGCTTAGGAGTTATAAATTAGTGGGGTAACTAGAAAATATGAAAATATATAGCATCTTAATAAACAAATTGACCAAAGTGAATTCATAGGGTGCTACCCTCTTCCGTGAGCCCTGTTACCAATGATCACAAGTGATCTCCAGCTCGACAGCCGTTGCGGGGATAATGACGACTGTTTCCCTACCTTTCCTTCCATTTTTTTCCCTTTCTCAATCTGATTGACTCCGACATACCTTCTCACAATCAAAAGCAATAGTTTTAATGACGCTCAGGATGTTATCTCGGACCCTAGTTGGTTCCATAATGCCTGGACTGTACAAACTCAAAAACAGATGCGTTACTTCAGATTTGCAACGTGTCGTTGGCCATCTCCCCCTCCCCCCTTCCCTTTTCCCGTAACCCTAGCATCTCCCTTCATGTTATATAAGCTCTTAGCACCCTTGACCATGTGGAAGCAAATCGCTCGACCACCATGAGTCAGAGCAACATCCGCATATCTGTTTCCACCAACGTTCTTAGACCCACTACAACACCACCCAGAGCCACAGAGTGAACCCACTGCTTACAACCCCGAGTCCCCTCCTTCACTGCTAATGAGCAATGGTCGGGAGATAGTTCTCAATCTCCAGCATGTTCCACCACTCTCCAATGCTCCTTGACATTTACAGACGGCCATCACACCTATTGCAACCAAATGATAACATTAACCTAAAGGAGACTCGCCGCCCTATAGTTACTTGACATAGTGGCACCCCGATCTCCTCTCCTCCTCCTCGCTGTCATCGATCTCCACCCGGCTATTTCCTATGCCTCCACCACCATAGAGTTCTGACCTCCCCACAGATCTGGGCATTGGAGGTCGAGATATGTAGACGTAGTTTGACAACCCCTCTCCAGCAGTAGACCAGCAAGTCCTCCTCGTCAATTGATCATTGGCGTTGCCCACACACCTGCAGAATATTGTCCATCAAACAATCCTCTGATCCATTAGTGTTCATCACCGCCCCTCACCCTACAATCCACCCCCAGACCCCACGGGCTTGTTGCCTCCTACTCTCTTCCACCAGGACATGTAGCCCCTCCCTCCTTATAGACTGGACTCGCCAGCAACAGACCTGTGATGGCTGAAGCAATGATGAACCCTTGTCGATCGCAACAGTGCCGACGAGGATGGGCTGTAGCTGCAGATCATACACGAGCATGTGAGCTCATCGTCCCTACTCCTGACTGCACTGCCTAGCAGGATCCATGGTGTTCGAGACTAGTGCCACCACCAATGTTGTCCCTCGCCAGTAGAAAATCACTTCATCAGCCCACAGTGACCAGCACCACCATCGTCGGTCATCCTGATATCACGACCTATAGATTTACTCTGCCAATCTACAATAGAGCCCCGTCAGCTATCTGCTCGCCTCCTCCCACCTTTATAGGTCAATA
Source organism: Alisma plantago-aquatica (assembly GCA_963693085.1). Taxonomy (NCBI): domain Eukaryota; kingdom Viridiplantae; phylum Streptophyta; class Magnoliopsida; order Alismatales; family Alismataceae; genus Alisma; species Alisma plantago-aquatica. The sequence continues at coordinate 122,786,272 of OY856415.1, read as the reverse complement.
GATGGATTCCCTCATCCCAAACTACCTTGATCAGTTCCCTAACTGCCTTTCCATCTCCGACATCTTTCCTAGTGAGAAGCTACATGTGATTCCCAACCTGCAGTTGACCCTGCTTACACCTACACATAGGCCAAGTTGTGGCAATGAATCTACTGATAAAGCCTCGATCTCTTTCTTGTGCCATTGAGACAATAGTCTCCTCAAGCAACTAGACATGGTGTAGATCTCGACTCCAGGTAGCTAATAGGAGCAGAGAATGTCCATACATAGCAGCAAGGACCCATCAATTGCCTCGATGGAGGATCAACAACCTGATCGTGTGGGGTCAATTCCCTCTCATCAATGAATAGGTAACTCCTACACCCTTTCTCCGATACTTACATACTTCTCCCAAACATTAGATGGATAAATTAGTTAATCAACACACATACAAATAGCAATAAAGATAATCGTAATATATAAGTAATTGTTGTATCAACTAAATGATATGACTAGGCCAATTGGTTACCTAGCAATGTGTATATATATGTACGTGTTGATAAGCTAATAAGCTATAATGTAGTAGTTTTGACCATTATGAATGATCTAAACTTGTGATAAATCCAAACATTGAAGCTATGTATACTAATAGATAACTTGGATATAATATTTTGAATTATGAAGCCACTAGTTATGTTATCATTAAGGGACAATATGCAATTATGTAATGCCTAAGATATATTACTACTTGTATACATATAAGAAATCAAGATCAAGGTACTAGCATATGAATAGTATGTAGAGAGGTATGTGGAATTAAACCCTAAATATCCCTAGTAAGGTATATTAGTAAATAGACATACATGATCCTAGTGACTAAATGTAGTTGTAATATATATGAGAAACAAAATGATATTTTAGATCTAACATAGAGACAACATGATAAAACAACTAAGTATGTTACATTGGATATATATATATATATATATATATATATATATATATATATATATATATATATATATATATATATATATATATATATATATATATATATATATATATATATATATAACCTAGTTGGCAATCTAATATTGATAACCATAGAGAAAAATATGATAAATATAGCCCTAACTTGGAAAGGACACACTAAATAGAAAAGATTGAACAAATAATTGGTTCCATGCCAAATGATAACAAACACTTTGTAGATCTCTTACTCCTGGAGCCATTCTTGGTGATTATTCAAACTACGAAGACTTGAATAAATTAAGGTACTAGATTCTCTATTTTTATATTGAGTTGTTCATTTCCCTCTTGAATGCCTTGTACATTGTTTAGTTGTGAACCCTATACTTGTTTAAGCCTTTCCTACCTCTTTTAAAGTTCACCACCTCAGATTGATTATTGTTTGAATACATTGCATATTATAATAGCACTTGAATTGATCTATTTGGAGTTTTGACTGCCTGGACTTTGGTCCCTTTGGGCTTTGTCCCCTTAGAGCTTTGTCTCACTTGAGGTAGGGTACATCTCGCCGCCCTGTGCACAGGTGTAATGCATTAGTTGTCCCCCAATTGATTGGTTAACATAGTAATTAGGTTCAATGTTGTTCTTTCATAGATGATTGAACATAAGGCACCGTTGCCCTTGAAGGAAATAATATGATAGTGCTCAACTTTAATATTCAAAAGTTTATCATTGCAAATATTTTGATAATTTGGTATCTTGAACTATTTTGAATAGCCTTGTAAAATTTGATCATGAAATACAAACATTGAAATATTGTTATTCTTGATTTAGCAAATTTATTCCACAAAATGTTCCTTATCTAGATTTGATATTATCTTGATTTATAC